>CATIWR010399929.1:0-14923 GCA_949677035.1 Omphalea diandra
TTTTTTTTTTTTTCTCACAAATAAAAATTTATATAAAACAAAATACAAAAAAAACATATTTTTTTTATATATATATATATATATATATATATATATATATATATATATATATATATATCATGTTGACTTGTGGGAAACTTAAAATAAAAGATTTATTGGAGAATTTAGGTTAATATTTCTTTATAGACAATATATATCGTTTGAGAGATGAATAATGTATACAGTGTGCATGCACTCTTAAAAATATTATTAAAAATAATTTCTTTTCAAGAATATTCTCATCTAATAGTGGATTGATGAGAGAAATTGAACACAACTTGATATGTATATTTTCCAAAATTTAACACATATACAAACAATTAGTTATGGTTTCTCGAAATTAAAATGTATAACCACAATTAGTTAACATTAGTACCTTTTCTTTTATTATAATGAATTAATCGTCTTTCTCTCCCCTTCACCCCATCGGAAGGGCAAAGTGGGTGCCTATAAATCTAGGAATCAACAGACAGATCAAAACAAGAAAGAAGAGCAACCATATATTACTCAAGGACATGATGTTGTGGTCCTGTCACAGGTCCTTTAGATCTCAGTCAAGTGGGATTTTATAATAAACATAAGTTGCAGTTGCATAGAGAGGGCCCTCATGACCTGGTTTTATTTGTCCTAACTTATAGAGTGACCACCCTTAATTTTCCTCCATCACATGCTGCCCTTATATTTTAGGGATATTAATTTGATTGCGGTCCCCCCATGAAAGAAAATGGAAAATAATGATAATGCTTGTCAATCATTATACCTGGTTGAATATTATTTGATCATTAAGCTTAATCGTTATTTGTTTCCATCTTATTCATTAAAATCGAATTTTGAAAATAAAACCATTATTGAGCTAAGGGTTCAAAACCTAATTTCATTTCTCAATTTCATACTCTAGCATCAATAATTTTTCCTTTTACTAAATTTAAGTGTAAATATAGTACAATCCTGTGAAATATTAAAATATACGCATGATAATTTCAAAATATTAAAAGAAAAATATTTTTAGAGAAAAAAAAAAAAAGAAAGAAAAAAAGGGTTTTAGTTTTAACCTTCTATTAACTGTAATGGTTTGTAGGGGGAAAAGGGTCGCAATTTGAGTAGACAAGTTTTGAGCTTAAGTTTTGGATTATGCATTCTTCGCAACTCGTAGCAAATGAATAAACGCTGACATATCTGTGTATAGGGACAACAGCAAGGACAATATATAGGCATACCCGCAGAATAGAACCTCATCACCTGCGATAAGTACACAAATGAAACGATACAATACAAGCCAATATGCTGTAGAAAATAGGCATTGCCTCATCCATAATAACAATTCCCTGCTTCTGCAAGGACATAAATTCATCATCTGCTTATTCAAAAATAAAAATTACACATTCACGAATTCATATATATATATATATATATATTGGAAATCAAGGTGCTTAATAAGTTGCGATTGCATGCAATGGAGAGAGAGTTCATACATATTGAGATTCATATTTTACATTTAACAAATATAATATAATATAAGTTCTTAAATGTTTCTTGGGAATAAAAGAATAGACATTTCATTAATTGAATAAATAGTATAAAATATATATTTAATTTCTAAAATAATTTTATAATAAATTTTGATAATAAAAAATATATTCCACTTAGTAATAATTTTTTTTTATCATTATTCAACTTTTTGATTTATTTACGATTTCCATTTGGAGCATATGAATTATGGATCTACCATTGTACAACTTTTTCTACCATAAAACTAATAATAGAATATCATATTCAAGCATTAACAAATCAAAATATTAATAATAACAATCATAGAAAAACAAAACAGAATAAAAGCCTATAATAATATGATATTATAAAACCTCAATATCTAAGAAAATAAATCAATATCCACTCCATAAAACAGTAGACCTGAACATTATTTAAGAAGTAAGAGAAAATAAAACAAATAATAAAGAGAAAGAAAACAGTAAAATAAATTCCTAGTTTTAAATCAAAGCAAAACTAAAAATTACTCTAAAATATTAATAAAAATTTATTTTAAAAAAGCAAGAAAAAACTGAAAAAGAAATCAATTTCTAACTAAAAATAACTTTCTAGAACTTAATGTCAGCTGCTTAGATAGAGAGCCTCCCCTTTATTGATTCTATATAAGCCAATAATTGGTGAAACCAACTAAATCTAAATTCATCGGTACTGGATTAAAAAAATTATATATGATAAACTCAAAGTTGTATATATATATATATATATTGAATAAAGTTTATAACACCAATCAGGTGTAGCCACACCGTTTTCGTATTTAATAAACTTGTTTATTTTTAAATAATGTTTCTTTTTACTGTTTAAAATTTTGAATTTAATTGATTAAATTGATAGAATTGAGAACTAATCAATTATCTAATTTAGTATTAAATCTAATGATGAAATTCAAAAGCCCTTGCTATATAAATAAGAAAAAAATTATTAAACACTGGGATTAGGCCGGGTTGAGCTGAGCAAGGGAAGGAGTACAGTAGACTGTGGAGGTAATTAAGTGGAGTACTTGCTAATTAAATCGATAGTATATATCCATGAAATGAAAAGAGTGCGGATCCCCAATAAACCGCCTCTACTCTACTAACGAATATTCACAATTGTAAAGACAGATAGATGATGTGCGTGGTCATATCGTCATATTTTCTTGCATTTCTTTTCTTTACCCATTTCAATTCCCAATGAAATGAGAGTTGGTCTCTGTCCTCTGGTCTAGTAAAACTTGGGAGTGAGTGCGTGAAAGTTGAAAATCCAAATAATAAACTAATATTATTAATTATTATGGGCCATCATCAACCCCTCTCTTGTTGTACTTAAATTCCTCATATCAAATGTGTCTCATTTATGCATCATGGATCCCTTTTTTTCGCTTCTTCACCTCCTTTTCTAAGCTTTTTACCTTTTCTTCCTTAAACACATCTCCTGTTGCTTCTATATACTATAGATAGAGCTACTGCCACTTTTGCTTGTCACTGTCACCCTGATTGTCTCACAAATTTTTCATTTTCTTGGCACCCATATTCACATTACCAAGAAACAAGTTCTACAAGATATGGGCAAGGAGCGGTATCGGGTTGGTGGCAAATCCTCCAAGAGAGGAGCGGGAGGAAGAGGAGGAGCTGATAAAGACAATGCAACCACTCCTTCTGGTTGCTTGTGTTCCGTCTTTCAGTTATTTGATTTCCATCAGTTCCAGTTTCCTTCTCCACATGAGGACCATCCTTCCTTAAAGCCGGAAGCAGAAGGCTCTTTCCTTCCTCATGCAACTGACCCTCCTATCTCCAAAGGTATTATTATATTTTCTCTACCTACATTTTTTTTCTTCTGTTTTTCTCAGAATATTATTTTGCGTCATGGCTTTTTAAAATTTTTCTTTTATAATTAGGTGCCGAAGCACCAAGAAATAGCTTGGAATTAGACGAGCCTTCTTCGCCAACTACAGTAGATGAAAATTTAGATGTCCCAGTAAGTTAAATTTCTCATTATATGCTTTTCTTTTCCTGACTAATCTTTTCTTGTTTTGGTTTTATAGCTTTTTTTTTAAAGAAAATTCTTTTTAAACATTCTTGTTTTTGCAAAGTGAGGAATTATGGTGATAACGATAACGCTTTTATATAAATATATATATATATATATATATATATATATATTTCCTTTAAAAAAACATGCAGATGGATATTCAAATTGAAACAAATGGATCGACAAGTTCAAAAGCACATGGAGGTTCAAATGATTCTTGTTCCTCAGAAATCAGCTCTTCCCCGAGTAGCAAGACCCCAACTTTGGTTGCTAGATTAATGGGTCTTGACCTTCTTCCTGATCAGACCTACTCTCCTACCTTTTCTTCATCAGCTCTTGGCACACCAAATCACTCTTATCCACGTAGGCAGTCAATGCAAATCAAACGAAGTAACCACAGAAATCGTTTGGACACTGATGTTTCAGGTACCCGTTCTTTGCCAGAGACTCCAAGAATATCATCAGCTAGAAGATCAGATGTGGAACATCGCTTGTCGCTCCAAATCAACAAAGAAAACCTTAGCCCAAGTGAACATATGGCTCTATTATCGTTGAAAAGAAAAGAGCTCAAAACTGAAGAAGATAATAGAAGTAGTAGTCCAGGCCACTATGCTCGGCAGATTGTGAAGCAGGTTAAAGAGAGTGTTAGCAGGAAAGTTGGGTCGGACATTACAAAAACAATAAGGAACAGAGATGAGCTTGTTAGCCAATTAAAGTCCAAGAAAATGACCAAAGTCTTAACCAAAGTTGGTGCTGACGATTCAAGTGCAGCAGCAGCTTCTTGCTCACCAAGACTTAAGTTCTTAGAATCAAGAAACAGGGCAATGTCACTTGTACTATCCACCAAGGACCACATTACTTCTCAACCTCTAAAACCATCAGTTTCATCACCTGCTGCACAGGTCAATATCATGCCACAAAAGACCAAAGCACCAACAAAGGCTAAGTCACAAGCGGCGCAAGAGCAAGTGTACCTCCACCAGCAGCACAATAGACCTATCAAGAAGTGCAAGAAAGTGGGTGAAGAGAGGTTTGGTCCACCACCTAGACTCAAGAGACCTCCGCAAACTTCGGATATTATCCGAAACAAGCAAGAACAACTGTTTGTGCGTCCAGCAACAGCAACAAGAGCAAACATTCCTGACAAGAAATGCAAGAAAACCCCATTATCAAATAACCTGCTCAACATCACCGTCCCTACCCTCCTTCCGCTCAAGAAAGATCCTATTCCCCCGCCTAGAAAGACCCCTCAAAACCCGGTATGTACAGGAATCATTACTTTCCTCATTTTACTTATGTTCATGTTGTTAGAGTACGTATATTGCTCTGCGTGCGGTCGATGTGGGATTCATACGCTAATAATGACGGTTAATTAATTACTATACACTTACCTTTGTTTGGAAAAAGATAAAATAAAAGGAAAGAATGAAAATAAAGGAGAAAATAAAAAATTATTATCATTTTTCGTTATTTGAGAATGAAAAAAATAAAGAGAATGAAAATATTTTTATTTTTCTTTATTTATTTTTCTTTTAAAATGAAGAGAAAATATGATGATTGAATGAAATTATAGTGAATTTATTTTTATACTTATAATATTTCAATTGAAGGAGGAAAAATAAATTTATTTATTTTATCCAAACATGTAAAAAAATAGATGAAGAAAAATAAAATTTATTTTTTCTTATTTCTTTTTTATCTAAACACGTGGAGAAAAATAAATAAAAAAATAAAATTTATTTTCTTTCTTGATTTTTTTTCTCTAAATAATTTGTCAAACTTAGGGTTACAGTTTGTATTGCTTGCTTATTTTTGAAGTGTAATGAAAGTTTACTATGTTAATAATAGGCACTGAATGCTCAAGAATGGAAACGCAGCACGCAGTTATCTAGTTGTTCGAGCCATTCGTACAAACAAGAAGCTGTGCATACTAAGCTCGATGCCCGAGGCAGCAGCAGCAACAACAACAACAATGAGGACAGGTCTAACGATGCTGCTGTCACCACGACCACCTCCACCGGAGATGAAGCAGCAGAATGTGAGTACATCACTAGAATACTAAAAAGTACTGGCATAGACAATGATACCCCGGTGTCGTTTACTAGGTGGTTCTCTCCTTCCCATCCTTTGGACCCTTCCATCTTTTATTATTTTGAATATTTCGCCACTATTTCCAACAGCATTAGTGAAAAGTACAGCACCTGTGGTCAACTGAGTCATCGGTGTAATAGAAAGTTACTGTTTTACCTTGTGGATGAAATCTTGGTGGAGATTCTAAAGCCTTATATGAACATGAAACCTTGGTCTACCATTACAACTAGTAGTAACATGAAGCTAGATGGGTCACATTTGATCGATATGTTATGTTCAAAAATTAGAAGTTTTCCATGCGCTGACTGTCGCGTTCTTGAAGACATTGATGCCTTAGTAGACCAAGACATGCCACAACTGAAGGTGCAGAGCGACGTGGCGTTTGAGGAAGAAGGAGATGGGATTGCAACTGAGATAGAGAAGGATTTATTAGACGAGCTGATACATGAAACGGCTGTCATTTTTAATGGGGTGTGAGTAGAATTAAAACGGCAGGACGTTTAGGTGGTGAAGAGACAAAGAGCAGAAGGATCACATGGGTTGATTCACGTGATGAGATGCTATGAGTTGGGGTTGTTGGTGGGACCGTGAGATTGGTTATTGTAAAGAGGGTTTGAGGACTACACGTGGAGTATCTACTCTCGGCCGACACTACTCACTTTCTGATTGGTTCTCAAAAGACAACAAAAGGCAGAGGAATCCATTCCCTTCTCTCTCTCTCTCTTGCCATCCTTTTTGTATATAGTATTTTATACTGTTTTTTTTTTTTTTCTTTTCAATGGTAAATTGGTGTAGGAAAATAACTGGGTCTTGCTAGTAATAATAGAGGCCGCATATATATTAATTTGGTGCAAGTTTTATTACTGTTTATTTTGGTGGCTGTTCTTCGATCTAAAGAATCTAGATGGATGGCCTCATAAAATTGGGATTTAACACCTCTCCAACTTACTTAACACGAGCTATATAGTCGAAAATCTTATATTATCATTAATTTTAATAATTTATTAAGCAATCATTTACCTTTAAGTCCATGAAAGAAATTATTTTTTTAAAACAAATTGTTCATTATATGAGCAATAACTCTCCCAATCCTATGAAAGGGATTCAAATATGAAATCTCTGAATCTCTGAAATTTGGTAAGCTATATTGTTTGTGTTTTGTGGAAGTTTGAGCTGGTAAAAGGTTGGATGCTTAAACCAAAAAAAAAAAAAAAAAGAAAGATGGTTCTGCTTTTGCATGGACTCGAGACACATCTGTATATTTGCGTAGCATCAATTCAAAAAGCCAACTTAAAGTTGCTACTATACAGCAAAAGTTCTAATAAGACAACCTGCCGAGGCCGAACTGAGAATATAAGGGAGAGGGGGGGGGGGGGCAAAAGGGCATTGATTTGATCACTCACACCTTTTTTTTTTTGGGCTTTCTTTTCCTTTACTGTATATGTGATTAAAAAGCATTCATTCAAGATTTTAGCTCTAATTCAAAATAAATTCAAGATTGCTGAGCATTAATAAAAAGGGACATAATGTTATGATGATTACTAGTGCCAAAATATGGCCCTTCCTTTCATCAACAAAGCAAAAGATGAATCAGATGTTACGGAAGGTGGAAAGGAAAAGAAAAGAAAAGAAAAAAAATCAATGTCATAATCATTAATATTACGTTTTGGGGTCAATCATATTCTTTTCTTTTCTCTTTTTTTTTTTTTTCTTAACGAATCATATTCTTTTCATTGAACAATATATTGCCATAAAAGCAGGAGCACCATATCTTTTGGTCTCCTTGTCCATATGATTCAAGAAATCAGATTAATTAAGGCAGAGAAATATAAAGTAGAAATACAACAGAATAGAGGGGCATAGATGCAAAAGATTCCTGCAAATTAATTTGGAAACCTATTGGAATGAGCAATAGTAGCTGACGCCCTATTCATATGAAGTGTCAGTGTTGGAGAAGAAGAGAAGGGAATATATTAAACGAGAGAGAGAGAAAGAGAGAAGCTTCTCATCAGTATATCACAATTGTTAGATTAGATTGGTTGCTCTTCCATTGCACAATCATGAGATTCTTTATTGAATTGGATAAAGTGTCAACTATGTTTGGTCACCAATAGTAATATATTTCACCTCCTTACTTTCATATTTCAATTATCTTTTATTAATTAAAATTTTTTTACAAACTACATTTTTTCACTTTAATGTTAGTGAAATTCAAATTTAATTATAATCAAAATATTTATTTTTCTGATGCACTAAGGAGTTTTTCAGGCATAGTTAAATACATTTTTTCTTTAACTAATCTAAATAGATTTATTGACACTGAATTTAATAAAGGTATAAAAAATTATTTTCTCAAAATTTGTAATATATTCAAACTCAAAACAATAAGAAATAAGTATAATTTCTTACCATTTGAATTAAATTCACTATTTATAATCAAAAGATAGATATATGAACATCTATATTAAATAATGGTATGAGTGGTTTTTCACTTATAATGGTAAATTTTTTAGACAATTATGGGTGATTATATTATGTATCATTATTTTATTAAATAGATGCATAAGATATAGATATACACCCAATGTAAATAAGTTTTTTTCTATATAATCACCATTGAACCTTTGACTTCATAATAATCTAATAATAAGTTTGAATTATAATTTAGAGTCTAATTCAATAAAACAAAAAAAAAACTCAAAATCCATTAAAAGATATAAAAGACTCCTTAATATTATGAAATATAACATAAATATGAGAAATAATTACTAATTACATAGTTTATCGAATTAAAATTCAAAATCAGTTATACGTGTGCGTGTGTATATATAATATAGTATAATATAAATTCCATCATTTAGAATATTAAAAAAAATATTTCAAAATCTATGACATATATGAAATCTAAAGAAGAAAACAAAAGCAATTTGAAATGTAATTTATTTATCAAAAATAAAATGAACAATTTCAAAAGGAAGAGCAAACATTTCATTCACCACAATAAAACCGTAAAATAAAGATGGAATTTAGCAACAACATAAGAGTAAACAGGAATATAATGGCTATTAGAAAAACGTTTTTAAGATTTAGTGATGATTTAGAGGTTAAAAAAAACTCTACAACGGAATAACGTTAGATCAGAGACAAGTTTTAATGATGGAAAGGTAATCTAGCACTAATATATAGCACGAAATTTTAATGATAAAATGTTTAGCTAAATTTCTGTCGCTAATTAGCAATAAACATGTTTTTGACGCTAAGCCTAAACCTAAATTGTAAGACTAGTGGAGTCCATAAGTGCTTTTCCTTCTGGACAAGAGGAGTCGTTGATGAAGCCTCGCGAAGTGATCATCGCACAAATGTTCGTGGAGGCTATCGGCGAAGTGAAGAATCGGCAATTGTACAGTCTTTGCTCCAATATTCTACGTGCAGTCTCGCCTTAATTTCTTTACTGCCACATCTCATATGCCGCATAACAGTTGGTTGGAGGATCCAATTTATCTACATTTACGGTTAAATGAATTTTAATAACTTGAAGAATTTAGTGATGAAATTTAGGAATTTAGATGGGAAAATTTCATTGCTGTAATCAGTATATTTTTTAATGACCGACATGTATACTCAGAGGAGAGGGTGCATGTCTCATTTTCCACGACCGGACTTTACATATTCTTCAATACTACATAGTAAGCCATATCAAATCATATAAATGGGGCACTGAAAGCGGGAAAGTTGAAATGCAAATATGCAGATGGGAGGTTTAATTATGGTTGTTAGTTAATAATGTAATGTGATAATGAAATCACATCATATGGTTGACCATATCTATTATTATTATACTTATGATATTTGGGGTAACAGTGGAACTCAACTCTTAGATGTGAAGTTTTCTTTGCAGATCTCATCAGTTTGCTTCCTTCTGCTGGGTGTTTTTGATCTTAGTCTTGTGAAATTGTACCAATTTGTCACCTTTTTAGTGAAACTTATTTCCAATTGAATCACACCTTCAGTGTTTGGTGGCTTAAATTTATTTCCATGGATGTTACATAAAATATTTATTGGGTAACCTCAAATAATTTTTTTCATGAATGCCAAAATTAGAGGGCCCATTAATAACTTACAATTATTAAACTTCAATTCCAAAAAAAAAAAAAAAAAAAAGAAGAAGGAATTATATGAAATCTTGAAGAAATCAGTTTTGTGCAAAACTTGGCAGATTCCCCCTACACAATATTCCTGACTACTTCACTAACTCTAAAATCTAAATTGAATCCATCATAGTATATGATATGAGGAGTGGAATGGAAGAGAGAGAGAGCCCAATGAGTATTAAATCATATTTCAAATTCAAAATGGTCCAGCTCCCACGGACCAATAATAAATAACTCACTTATTAAATTATATAGTTATAGTATTATAATAAATGAGTGCATAGCATATGATTGCTTCTTTTTTTTAAAAAAAAATATATATATTTGATCAGATATTAGCTTGAGTCATAAATGGATGTTGAATTAAGTGACTAATTTCTTATCCTAAGTTTGAATTTATTATATAAAAAAAATTACTATTTTTTTTTATAAATTGACTAAAATTTAAATAAATAATTTGATTCTAATAAAAGATAATATGTGAAATTTAATAGTAAAATGCAAGAACTCGTTATAACACAAGAGATAAAGACATATAATTTGGAAAGGAAATATAATGTGTAATATTTGATCCATTATAATTGATTTATAAAAGTAGTAAATATGCATCGCATGAAAGGATACAACGAAATTGGGATATGCTGCACATAATACATTATCTAAATAGCTCCATGAACTTCTCTGTTTCTTACATTTACATGTGTTATGGTTCTTCACTATAAAAGAGAGGAGCGTCTCTGGATCTGAGATTATAGGAAAAGCTGTACTGTAGCTACAAGACCCTCACAGGTTCGGGGTAGGGTAAGGTACTGTTGTCTCCACATATATCCTTTTAGCTATTATTGGAGCTGGGAAAAGATATTTCATTCATTCAACTGATTAATTACAGGCATATAAAAGCAAAAGAACTGTGTATTCTTTACAGATAAAGCTTGAAAACAGAGAAACGTAGCATCAACTCAATGACTAGCCAATGCAAATTTTCAAACTATACCTGCTACGCCACTTCATTGTGCTGTGGATTCAACCACAAAAATACTCAAATTAAATGAGACCAAAATGATGAAATCTACATATATATGTATCATAGGACGGATATGCCCTCAGATCTAAAGAAATTAAGCATCAGAGGCAGCAAATCTATGTTGATAGACGAAGGGACCCTTATCTTCTTTTGTTGTTGGCATTTTCCCCTTACAGGTCCACAATCTTTTCTTAATGTCCTTTTCAAAGTTTGATTTGGGGCCTCATAATTTGATTTAAAATCTCTCTTTACTATCCAACATATGAACCTCAAATTTGATTCTACATATAAGGTTGGAGATGGGAAAATTTGGAAGAGAGGACCCATTGCCTTGCCTATGTACCTCAATCATGGAAAGTATGGTTACTGAGGGATAGCTCCATTTCATCAGTACCTCTATGCATCTGACCCTCTTGTTTTTGTTCGTTTTATTAAGGGAAGGAAAAAGTCACAAGAAAATATTAGAGAAATCTTCTAATCTTCTAATTGCGTTTTATCTTCTGTATTGTGCTAATATGTCATCTTGTTAAGAGGATTTGGATTTATTTTCTGTATTGTGCTAACCATTGCACATGAGACACCCTCTTTTTTTTTTTTTTAAAAAAAAAAAAAGAGGGATGATGCACCTCTATGGAATTCTACAATTTTAACATAAGGATTTCAAATTTTAATATGCTTTAAATTTTGAATGAGGGATTTTATTAGAGAAAAACTGTCTGAATATTTTAATGTTGCCATATTATTATATTATAATATCATAATTTTAAAATAATTATCAAAATAATTATAAAACTATCACAAAATAATTAACAAATTACATACATAAGTTAAAAGTTTACACAATTTTTTTTTAAAAAAAAAGAAATACATAATACTTATTATATTTTATCTATAACCTTGAAAATTTTTTATGCAAGTTTAAAATATTTGAAGAATAATTTTATTCCAGTATGTAAATTGTTTAGCACCATTAATAATTTGTTGCCCCTTGTTATTTTTTTCTAATACATGATTGAAATTAATATTACATCACTATTAATTAAATTACTATAGAATTCACAAACTAACTATAATGTTCACATAATATTCCTTTTACGTCCCAAGTCATTTGGCATAGAACTAATTGAGTAATTAAGAAAAACTTTTATGACTTTTTTTTAATGAATTTCTAGTGTAATTAATAAAAATTTTGACAAAAAAAACTTGACAGTTGGAAATATTTGAAAACAGAGATGGATCCTAATAGAATTGTACCTTTTCAGCCCAAGACCCACTTTAGCAGTAAGTGTAGTATTCTTTGAGCCCAAAGAGTAAGAAGATTAAAAAAAAAAAAAAAATGAAATGTTCTCAAACTTAGAAATCTTCATGTCAATCAGTTTTTATCACTAATCATAGACACACTATAAGGTGGTATGCATGAGAGATCTACACCTGTTTCTTACTGTCGTGGAATTTCAGCAACTAGCAACATTAATTAATTAATTAATATTCAGTTTCTATTCTTAAGCATATATAGATGGAACATGTAGCATAAGCTAACTATATCGTAAGAATAATGCGCTACCGATAGGCATTAGTGCTTCGGACATAGTTTAACGAATCAGATTATACACATGCTTAGTTGATATAATTTAAAATGAAAAAATTCATCAAATCGAATCTGTTTAGTTTACATTGATTGCATACAAATATAAATTTTTTTTTTGCAATAGTTGAATAATTATTTTTTTTATTTATATATTATCATATTTATTCATATATCAATAAAAATTAAATCTCTTTTGAATGATTTTCAAAATATATTTCTATATTGATTTGATGTATTTAAAAATATTTTTATTTTAAATATTGATTCTAAAAATCAAACTTCAAAATTAAAAAAATTAACTTGAATCAACCGTTTAATTCCAAAAATTATTAATGAAAAAAAAAAACCCAAGAAAAAATGGGTTAGTAGATGAGAGCGTGGTAGGCAAGAGGAACATACTACATTAGCATGTTTTATTTTTTGCAGCTCACTGCATCCCTCACATACAAATAATAGTACAGAAGTTTATCAGTTATTTATCGTTGAAATCAACAATTCGACGAATAATCACAATACTTTCTAAGAGTAAGGGCTAAAACAGTTAAGAACAATGCATTTCTGGAAGTCCAATGAATAATTCAGTCTCCACCTGTGAAGTATTCTTGTTATTTAAGCTTAAGTACGTTGCACATTCTTTCTGTTGATGAGTAGGATGATGCAATGTCTTCTCACAGTACATATATATAATGGTGCGAAGAATAGCATATATTAACAAAGTGGATACTTCAATTTTTTTTTTTAAGTTAACTTGGAGATTTATAATGAGGAGAATAATGATTTAAATGATTGTGCAAGTCTATATATGGAGTAAAATTTTTCTTGCAGTTGAAAAATATGAAAAAATATAATATAAATAAAATATTTAGCACTCTTCATATATATATATATATATACACGTGGGTGCGCGTGCGTACGTATGTGTGTGTTGTATGACCACATTCAACAAAGTTTGAAATGTGCAGTAGAAATACTGCAAGCAAAATTGAGAGGAGAGAGGTAGGGATGCATACAGATGGTTCAAGTGGTGCAAATTGTGCATGTGTAGTAAAGAAAATTGCAAATGAACTTGGAAGAGGTACATCTGGTGCAATGCAAAGACAGGCGTAAAGCAATTTAAAAGAGATGCAAAATTCAGAAATACTACTATAAATGTTTACCTTTTCTCGTAAAATTGCATTCTCTACTAAAAGGTATTTTTCCTGAGAGAGGAATGAGAAGAAAATATTAAAAACTAATAACTCATGAAAGCTTTACGAAAGCAAATTATAGAAGAATGCATCTCTAGTTTCATCATCCCCATTATTGTGATTACCTTGGCTTTTAGTTGCTGTATCTGCTCCTTGAACAACTCGGCCTGAATGTTAGCCATTTTTTAAGTTATATTAGCTTTCGATAGCAGCTATGCATTTGGTTAGAAAGAAAGCAAACAACAAAGACAGCATTTAATGGGATTTCCTTCTCCTAACTGCCATTTGCAGATCTACCTTTCTTGCCCTGATATTTGTTAAGCTTCGCTCTTGCTGATTGTGTATCTCTTGTAGTTCTTCAAGAGAACAAGAACTCACACCTTGTCCCAAAAGCTTCCTAACACACATTTCAAAATTTATATAAGATTTATTAATGTATACACTCGAGGATGAGTTGATAAATCTCAAACCAAAGTCATGTACTGTTTTGAAATTTCAAGCTGCTCAATCTTCTTCACCGTCTCTTCTGCTTCGCCCGTTAGTTGCTGCATGAAGAAATGGGGAGCATAAGAAGATCAGAACATGTTTGGGATTAAATACGATTACCCTGAGTTTTCTAATGTTATATTAAATAGTCTCATTTTATATATTATATTAAAATATCTTTTTTGATTTAATTTCATTAGATTAATATGTCATTCCATTTATTTTTCACATATTTTTATTAATAAAAGTAAAAAATCAACAATTTAAAATTTTAAAATTCTCTTACCCACTCTTTATAGGCTGCAGCATCAAAAATGAAATGAAAAACAAAAAAGAAGAGATTGAAGAGATTGGAATGGAATGGAATGGAATGGAATGGTTTGAGTAGGTTTGGTAAACCATTCCAAACTCACCCAAACCAATAAAATGTTGCATGGTTTGAAAATGAAAAGACGATTTTACCCTTATTTTGGAATTTTTGGCTAAAATGTGTTCTTTTCTTTATTTTTTTTGACTCTTTTCATTTTTATTTTAATTTAATAATAATAATAATCAAAATGATATTAATATAATAATCAAAATTCCTATAATTAAAATCTATGCCTAAAATATTTAATTTTGATAAAATTAAATTCTTCATCCATAATTAAATTAATTTTCATAAAATATATAAATTAACATATTTATATTAATTCTCTTAAATATAAATATAATATTTTCACTTAAATAAATTAACATTGAATTTATTTAAATTAAATAACAAATCATTCATAATTAATTATTTTCATGGCATGAAATATTT
>CATIWR010399984.1:0-12986 GCA_949677035.1 Omphalea diandra
AAACACTTCAAGAAAGGTTTAAGTGTGAGCCTAGTGAAACACTTGAGTGAGGTTGTATGTTAGCCTAAAAACACATTGTTGTAAGGTTGTGTGTGAGCCATCAAAACACAAGTTGTACAAGTTGGGTGTGAGCTTGAAAACTCCTTGGGATAGTGAAATACCCAATTGGTAGATTGGGGGTGGACGTAGGGTCGATTATACTCGAACCATTATAAATCATTGTCTCAATTCTACTCATTCTTCTTCCCCTCTTCTTTGTCTTTTAAATTTTTATACACCAATTCAACCCCCCTTCCTAGTTCAAAGGGACAATACCATGGTTAGGAGATCTTATACTTTATGAAAGGTTTAAGGTAGTATCTAGGAACTACTTTGGGATAAAGTTTTAGTAGCACTGGTAAGTCTACTTGTAATGGATCGGTAGTGCCCATAAACTACTGTTGTAAAGGTGGTTGATAACACCTTAAGCTATCTTGATCACCAAGGCTCTAGTGGGAATACTAGAGGAGAGGACATAGGCAAGTAATCTCGTGTCTTAATTCTTCATTCATTTCCACACTTAGTTTTTATTTTCAATTACTTGTCATTGCCCTATTTAATCCCCCTTCTAGGGCATTAAGGGATAACAAAATGAAGTGTGCAATTGTAGCCAATTTATCAATAATGTCCCACACAAAATCAACACTATAAAAATAAACTATTTATCTATGGAAATTTTCATAAATAAACTATCAGATTCCATATATAAATAATTTTACCTATAAATTGTCTACGAATTCCATATGTAGGGAATAAGCTAGCCAATATATTTTACCTATGAAAATTTTCTATAGGCAAAATTTGCCTATGGCTCACCTGTGGAAATTTTTCGTAGGTAAAGATTACCTATGAAAAATTCTATAGGTGAATGACAAAAATTCCTAGCCAAATTAACCAAGAAGAAGTGACTAATTTTGTTGGTAATTATTGACAAAAATTTCCATAGGAAATTTAGTAGGTAGATATTTACTTATGGAATGATTTCATTGGCAATTCCATAAACATTTACCTATGAAACTTTTTTTAAGCAAATCCATAAATAAATATTTATCTATAATATTTTATATATGCAATTTTGTGGGTAAATGTTTTCATATAGATCCTTTCATAAGCAAATCAATAGGAAATATTTACCTATGAAATTTTTTTAGACAAATTCGTCAATACATTTAACCACAAATTATTCCATATGTAAATTGATCTATTATTGTTTTCAATTAATATCTAAATAGTAAATTCATATTTTAAATTTATTATTATAATTCATATATTTAATAATATTATAAATGTGATAAAATTGAATAACTTGGTGTGTGTGTGTATGTGTATACTACAAATGTTAAATATCAATGTAATTTCATAAACATAGTTCATATGTGATACTGTTTCATAATAAATAAAACATATCACTAATTATTTGCAGGGAGTAAGGGTGGTTGGGAGGGCATTTTTATTAAGCTGTAAGTTGATTTGTTGCTCCAATGGCTGTATTGAGATGTAATTTCCAAGAGAAAGATTCCCTACACAAAAACACAATCCAATAGTCAATTTACCTAAAGTAATATCATTTTAGCTATGCTTTTTACAAAATTTTCCTCATACGTGTCACTTTATATAAGAGTATGTGAAAAACATAGTTTTAGTTCAGATAGCCAAACTTACATGTTTTGGTCATTCATCAAAATGGGTCATCTCTTGATTGCATTTAAGAACCTAGCCCATCTTTTAAATCTAATAAACCATAAATTGCATGAAACAAAAAGAAGAGGAATAATTTACAAAAATCAATGAAGATATATGCAAACATATACATGAAATGAAATTGACTTACATATGCTATAAACAATAGTTAATTGTTACGCTTAAGAAAATGTATTATGCATTTGATATAGAAAAATTAAAGGAAAAGAATATGTCATATGTCGATTAAGAGTAAACTTAGTGCTTACTTTCTAAGATAGTTTCACGGGCCAATTGGACTTTAAGATTAGACATGTATAGTTGGAAAATGGTTTTCCATAACTATTATTCTTGGGATCCACATTTTACATATAATATTTATGCCAAAACTAAATGTTCAGAGCAAATGACTTTGATTTTGATTGATCATTTTTCAAGATATGAATACAAAAACCATTATCTTATATACTTTAGAAATAAATTTAGGTAGATCTTAGGTATCAATAGCCATTTTTTTTCACAGATATAGCTTGGTTGCTAACTTCTAAACTAGGGATCTAGTAGATAAATGTCAAAGCTTGTTGGCCCTTGTGCACCATAAAAAGGGTTGAATTGATGAAAATTTAAATTTTAGAGGGTTATGAAATAATTAAAGGGTAGAAAAGAGGGAAGAGATAAATCAAGATACAAAGATTTATGGTGGTTTAGGTATAAACCAATCCTACATCCACTTTATAGTTCTCTAATTGGCTATTTCACTAACTCACCAAATGCTTTATATAAGCTCACACTCAATAGTGTTTAGACTCATACCTAACCTAATTATAACTTATGTTTAAATCTTACACATAATCTTACAATAGTTTTTCCCAAATAAGGCTCACTTTAAAACCTAATACCCAAGTATTTTAAGCTCACACTTAATCTTTAAAATTAATGAATAAAATTGATACACTCTTAACAAATAAAGTACAATAACAATAAAGGGAGAGGCTTGAGAAATCAATTTGCAAGAATTTAGGCACAATAAATTACTATTCTCTTGCATTCAAAGCCATTTGGTGTAGTATTTATAGTTTACAACCACTAAGTAGTCATTACTTATAAAACTATCTTCATATCTCTAAGGTTTGTAAGAAATCTTGCATTAAATGCCTGTCAGACAAATTTTATTGCTAAGATGCCTCAATCACAATTGTATATGTGTTTCGTGCTTACATTCCTATTTTGCAGTCGAGATCTTCATATTATGTCTAATGACTAATGACAAATGATAGTTAGTCATTTATTCCTTAGACTAGCCACTATAATACTCTTTTTGATTCGAAGTTCTCAGTCACGAATTCTTGGGTCATGGTCGTTATCTTTGATCACACTAGAATAAGGGACTCGAGCCCCATTACATTTTGGCCCAGACCTTTTAGTTCAAAGTTTCATCTTGGTCACGATCACGACCTCAATATCACAGTTGTGATCTGTAAATAATCAAATGGCTCTTTGGATACATGGCATGCTTCAAGTGATTTCCTAGATGCATGTTGGAGCTCTTTTCTCTAAGGTTTGAAGCTCATCGTCATGAGGTTATTTGTTACTTGTGATCCTAGTTCATACTGAAGTTCTTAGATGCGAAGCTAATTACATACTTTTCTAAATCAAAAGTTTCCATCTTTAAATTAAATATTAGTCATGGCTTTGAGATATTGATTACAACTAACATTTTTGGTTGTGATATTTTTTTTCTTGGGCGTGATTTTTATGCTAGTTTTTGTGACTTACAAATTTTGTTTCCTTTTGACTTCCTAACTTATTCTATCCTTATTTTCTTCAAGAATAACACTTAATACATATATTAATACCTATCAATCTAACTTATTGAGAAAAAAATAAGGTTTGACCATCTTGATCCAATAATCTCTCCCTTTTTCATTTTGACAACCTATATTAATTTTGCAAAAGGAAAACTATCTGATATGTATATCTGAACATGTTACAAGATTGTAGAAGTCAAAATATGCTTAAAGTGTAGTATTCATTAAGATTGCAAATGAATAAAAAACTATGTTAAATGAATTTGAAGTAACTTCCCCTTAGTTTTAGCTCCCCCTTAATACCACTTAAATAACATGTAAATTTTAATTTTGCACATTATATCTCTTCTCCCTTTTTCAAGATTAAAAAGAGGAATTAGGGGTTAAAAATAGAGATGGAATTCAATGTATACATAAGGATCATAGTTCAACATTGATTGATGCATTTGAGTCATATAAGATAGTCATTGATTCACATATAATATAAGATAAGAAGATGATGGAGATCAAGGAAACTACAATAGAAATTTTCATTAAAGGCCAATCCATTTAATACAACCAAACATATTAAAATTTTAAACATACTCAAGGGGAATGTTTGATCATATTTATGGGCCAAACAATTTGATCAGAGTAGAAAAAATAAAAATGTAAAAAATAGAAAATAAGAAAGAAGATAGGTTGCATTTGGTCTTCATCTTCATCTTCACTCTTGGTTTCAATGGAGATTCTAGTATATATAAAGGTCATGGAGTTGCCATGCCCCTTTAGTTTGAAAATCAAAAAGAGAGGAGAGGGATTCAAAAGAAATGCCAAATGGTTTGCTAGAGGACCCAAACAACATACTATATTAGTTGACTTCATGTTCATGTGTTGGATCTCTGTTGATAACCATTGTGGTAAGGAATTCTCTTATCAATTCATCATTTCTAAGCTCTTCTATAAAATGAATTTCTCCCATCTTAGTTTGGAAAGGTAGGCAAAAAATCTCATCTTTGATCTTAAGAGATTCGAGAGTGAAAAGGTAAGGGATTTTTATTTAGGAGAATAGGCTTGTCCTTAATCGATTCATATCATTTCTTCTCATTTTGAGTGATGGCCTTTATGAGATGAAAAAGTGATTACTTAAGAGAAGAGAGGGCCATTAGGGCTTTCCCTTTTTATTCTTTGGTAGGTTTTATCTTTGGTGCCATATAAAAGAAGAGATGAAGAGAAAAGATGAAGTAGAAGATAATGGAAAGGGAAAGGAATGAAAGAGTTTGAGAGAAAAGAGATAAAAATGCTAGAAAAATGAAACATAGGGCAAAAAACAAGTTTAAATAGGCATAAAAAGGTGAAAATGGCTAATTTTTGTTTGCATTTATTGCAAAACATCTCCTTAGAAGACACCCATTCACTGCTTAGCGATTCATGTAAATTGTGATCTCTAAAGGAGCATCGCGATTGTGAATTAAAAATTTTACGAGTACTGGCTAGTTTAGCCATCAAAAGTCATGTTGAAAATTGAGATATTTGAAAATTTTTAAAAATTGTGATTAAAAAAAATTAAGGTAGCAAACATGAAATTTGAAATACAACTAAAAATTAGAATGACTTGTAAATCTTGATTAAGAAAAATTTTGTAGGCCGCTATTTATAGGTCAAATTGAAAAACAAGTTTAAATACAAAACATTTTCATTTTGGCGCTATAGTGAGTGATTATATTGAGTGACAAAATTAAAGTTTAGATGATTAATTTAAGTGCATTGATATGGAAAAACTCATATGTAACTTGAATCAATCAATCTAATCACATACAAATAATCAAAGAAACACAATTTCAACATACACATATCAAATATACATCAAATATTAATCAATGGAAACATTGAGACATTTTCAACCTAGAGATCCCTCATCAAGCATCCCTAACTCCCTCTTAATGAAATTCATCATTTTCTCATTGAGGTTTTTGATGAAAATATTCACTAATTGGTTAGTTGTGTTAATAAATTTCAACATAATATTACCATTTTGCATACAGTCTTCTAAGAAATGATGTATGATGTCTCTATGCTTGCTTTTAGAATGTTGGATGAGATTCTTTGAAAGATTAATGACACTTGTGCTGTCATATTTGATGGGAATGTGATCAAACTCTTTGTCATAGTCCTTAGTTGTTATTTCATCCATAGAAACTTGAGTGCAATAATAACTCGCTACCACATAGTTTGCCTCGATGGTGGACAAGGTAATTGAAACTTATTTCTTAAAAAACTAGGAAACAAGACTAATGCACTGACAAATTAAAGATCTATTAACAATACATGAAGGACTAATGACAAGGTCTACAATTACAAGGATGAAAAAGGCCTTAACCTCTTTAATGGACTAGATTTGGAAGAACCAATATAGTCAAGATTGGGCTAAGGATTTAAAAATGAAAAAGGAGCCTAAATGGGTCAACATGATTCAAGCAACCCAAATTATAAAAATAAGAGTCTAACCATGTGATATGTTTTAGCCCATTTTAACAAAAGGCCATTTAGCCATCATAAATTTTGTGGGCTTATTTCATGTTAGTTTGGATTTAGTTGTTTTTGGTTTTTAATTTGAACATTTAATTTATTTTAAATCATTTGAAATAGATTTTATTATATATTTTAGAGTTACAAAATAAATAATCGGTAGTTAATACATTCAATGCATTAATATGATAGTTGGGATGTTACTTGTTACATAATGAGGTTTAATTAGCATTGTTGTCCCTTGGCACCAACAAGCGGGGTTGAATTGGGGTATAAAAATTTCAAAGACAAAAAAGAGGGGAAGAAGAAGGAGTGGAATGGAGACAACAATTTATAGTGGTTCGGGTATAATCGACCCTACGTCCACTCTCTAATTTACCAATTGAGTATTTCATTATCTCAAGGTGTTTTCAAGATCACACCCAACTTGTACAACTTGTGTTTTGATGGTTCACACATAACCTTACAATAATGTGTTTTTAGGCTAACACACAACCTCACTTAAGTGTTTCACTAGGCTCACACTTAAACCTATCTTGAAGTGTTTTTGTAGGCTCACACTATAACCTTACAATTTGGTGTTTAATGCTCACACCTAACACTTACAATTTCATAAAGAAAATTGAAGAAAATGAGTAGCAAAGATTGAGAGCTTTAATGACTTGTAATAAATTGCTCAACAACCTTCTTTATGGTTGTTTGGTGGAGTATTTATACCTAAACTTCACCAAAGAGATGTTGCAGATCATAGCTTATTAAATCTTTGAGACATGCTTGACAGATTCTACATTAAATGCTTGACAGTCTCAATTCGCGGTCGCAAAATCCAAATTTCTAAAGGAAAATCCCATTTGTGTCTAACGGCTAGTCCACGTGGTAGCTTCTGATTAATTCACTAGGAAAATATAGCTGTTGCCTTTTACCTACTTTTAGAAGTCGCTATCGCGAGCTTTCTTGTATAAGATGTGACAGAGGACATGAATTCATCTACCAAAAATGGTTATCTTCTTCTTCACGATTTGCGGTTACTACCACTAAGATGCCTCCATGAAATTTGACTTCCAACGGTCTGCTGGAACACATGTCATGTTGTGGCTGTGGACTTGCTTCCTTCTTGAGTCACTTCAAAATTTGTGGTCGCGATTGGGGCGTGACACTCACCGAGATTTCATCTGTCAATTTTGGACTCCTTCATTTGGATGAATTGCGGTCGAGAATAGCTTCGCGATTTTGCCTATCTATTTTTTAGCAATGCTTCTTTATAGATCGCGGTCGCGAATACAAAGTAGCGGTCGCAATTTAGAAGTCATTTTTCATACTTGAAGAATTTTTGAGCTACATCCAACTTTAAATTTAGATAAAACCTAAAGGCTACAAAATAATACTTATTTGAAACATTAGGTATGATCAATCTCCTTTGTCAAGATCAAAAGAGGTCCAAGACTTAGGGTTAACTACCCTAGTCCAACAATCTCCCCCTTTTTGATTTTGACAACTTAGATTGACCCTTAGTAGTAATAATCCAGAAACAGTGAAGTTGGAGTGTAAATAATGATTTAATGAATACTTAAGACAAAAATTTGCTGAGTATATCATTCATTCAAACAAAATGAATTTAAGAAATAATAAGTATGATGCTCCCTCTAAACTTATAATTTTTAAACTTAGATGTTTCTCCCCCTTAAGCTTAGATTCATACAATCTCTCCCCCTTTGACAAGATCAAAAAGAGGGTGTATAAGGATGAAAGTAAATTCATGCATAAGTAATAATAAGGAGCAAAAGTAAATATAAAAAAGCAATTGATAATAATCACTTAAGATCACAATATAGAAAAGAAACAACTTTTATTTATTTATAACTATGGGATCACAAACTTTTAAACATTAAAAAATAAAAAACAAAGAGATCCCTAAACCAGAAAGTAGAGGACATGACTAGAAATGTCTTCAACTTATGTTGGTGTTGTTCACTCAACTTCATCTCCATCTTCAACTTCATGTCCATTGTCATCTCCATCTTTTGTATCTTTGAATTTTGTGAAGTCTGGAAGATGACAAGGAGGGACTCCATGTTTCTCTTAGAGATCCACCATATCGCTGTAAAGATGTGAAAGGAAGAGGAGCCTTTGCTTCATCATCCTCATCATTTTGTCTAATTTGCGATCTAAGGTGGCAAGAGACAACTGTCTTAGCTTTTGGTTAAGGAGGAAGAAGAGGGACTTGTGTTATTCCTTCGTCGATTTAAAGCCTCTTTCTTTTTGAAACTTGAGAGGACTCCACTTTCTTTACCCCTACTGCGCCAAAGGTATAGGTGTAAATGTCTAGATGGATGGCCTTGGCGTTTATAAGGTATGTTAGGTCGAGGAAGTTTTGTGAGGGAAGGAGCTTCTTGGTGTTGAATTGCTCATTTTCCCTATTAAGAGCTCCAACGAAACGATAGATGTTGTGACATGAGAAGGGAGTAAAAACTGGCTCTTCAGCTTTTTGCTTATGTGGATTAGTTGATCCATATGGTAGCAGCCGGTTTGTATAGGTTTATTTTTGACAAGGCAAAATAAGAATGCCAAGTTTTTTTGTGAAACCTTCTTATTCCCATCATCCCTCGCATTGATGGAGAAAGTGATGATCCGATGAAGGATCCACAAAGGTAAGGTTTTTATGTGTTTGGAGAGGGAAGAACGGGGGTCATGTTTGGTCTCAATGGATATCTTCGACCAAAATTCAGAGTAGATTACATCAAGTGTGGAGATGATGAAGGATATGTGTTCTCCGACTTGGAAATTGAAAAGGGAGGATAATTGGTCGAAGGTTACGGATTGCCAAAGCCCCAAAATATTAACCCATCCATATTGACCCGCCCTTGATTTGGCTTTGCAGCTGAGTTGCACGGTGCATATGAATTCTATCACCACCTCTTTATACCCAGGTTCGTCTCGAAAGATGAATTCATTCCACCTAAGATTGGACAAAAATGTGTGAATTTCATCTTTGAGACTGAAGGTTTCGAGCATGAATATGGAGGGAATCTTGTTGGGGATAATCACCTTGGAAGAGTTTGCCTTGTATCTTTCTTTCTCTTCCTTGGTTATGCCCTTTATGAGGTGAAGACCTAAGGTGCAGAGGGTTGAGCAACTGCTTTGCCCTTATTTGCCTCGGAGAATTTCTTTGGAGCCATGGAAATAGATGAAGAAGCCTTAGAAGATTTTTAGAGTGATTTGAGAAGTAGAAGTTGTTTGGAGTAGATTTGAGAAAAACACTATTGGAGGGGGTATTTATAGGCTTGAAGTGGTGTGTAAACGGTAACAAATGACTAGAAATTGATTAAATGAAGGGTTAGAAACGGTTGGTCATCAAATCACATAAATGTGAGGCGGTTACTCAAATTCACGTCCGCAAAAATGAAAGTTACGACTGTGAATTCTGGAAAATGTGAGTAACAGACAAATTTTCCTTAGGAATATGCATCGTAACGGTTAGAATTTTGAAATTAATGATCAAAATTCGCGACCGTAAATTGACATATGACAACCGTTATAAGTTGACTTGTAATTCGCGACCGTGAAGAAGGAATAACGACCGCGAATTGTGACTCAGTAAGGATAAGAATGAAAATTTATGAAAAACATGTGATCCCCTAGAAATAAATAATAAAACCTTCCATAACAATCATCAATCAAACATATCACACACATATGTCACACAAGATCACACAAGAATTTTCACTTGAGGGAACTTCCATAAAGCATTCCCAATTCTCTCTTAATGAAGTTCATCCTTTCTTTATTTAGAGGTTTAGTGAAAATATCTGCAAGTTGATGATTAGTGTCAATGAATTCTAACACAACATCACCTTTTTGCATATGATCTCTAAGAAAGTGATGCCTAATATCTATGTGATTACTTTTAGAGTGTTAGATGGGATTCTTTGAAAGATTGATAGCACTAATATTGTCACATTTGATAGGAATGTGATCAATTGCTTTGCCAAAGTCCTTTAATTGTTGTTTCATCCAAAGAACTTGGGTGCAACAATAACCCGCTGCCACATACTTGGCTTATGTGGTGGACAAGGCAATCGATACTTGCTTTTTACTAAACCATTAAACTAAGCATTCACCTATGAATTGGCAAGTCCCGGAAGTGTTGTTTCTATCTAATAAGCTTCATAATCCGCATATGAATACCCAACTAGGCTAAAAGATGTGTTCCTAGGATACTATAGTCCTAAGTGAATAGTGTCATATAAATATTTAAAAGTTCTCTTCACAGCATTCAAATGAGATTCCCTAGGAGAGGATTGAAACTTAGCACACATGCAAACACTAAACATTATATCTGGCCTAAAAGTAATAAGATAGAGTAGAGATCTGATCATACCTCAATATCTCTTTTCATCTATCGTCTTACCCGATTTGTCCTTGTCTAGCTTGATGGTACTACTCATTAGAGTTTTTACTACTTTGCATCCTTCCATGCCAAATTTCTTTAGTATCTCCTTTGTGTATTTGGCTTGGTTGATGAAGATCCTTTCTTTAAGTTGCTTGATTTGTAGACCAAGAAAGAATTTGAGCTCTCTCATCATGCTCATTTCGAATTCCCTAGTCATACACTTAGTAAATTCTTCACAAAGAGATTCATTAGCAGCACCAAAGATAATATGATCAACATAGATTTGGACAATTAAAGTGTCTTGCTTGTGCTTTTTAACAAATAATGTAGTATCAATCTTTCCTTTCTCAAAATCATTTTGCAAGAGAAATAAACTTAGCTTTCATACCAAGCTCGTAGAACTTGTTTTAAACCATATAAGGCTTTGTTTAATTTGAAAACATGGTTTGGAAAACAATGTGATTCAAAACCAGGAAGTTGTTCAACATAAACTTCCTCCTCAATAATGCCATTTAAAAATGCACTCTTAACATCAATTTGGAAAAGTCTAAAATTCATATGACATGTAAATGCTAAAAGAATCCTAATGGCCTCTAATCTTGCTACGGGGGCAAAAGTTTCATCATAGTCTATGCCTTCCTCTTGGTTGTATCCCTTAGCAACCAATCTAGCCTTGTTTCTAGTGATGACACCTTGCTCATCTAGCTTGTTCTTAAACACCCATTTACTACCTATAATTGGGTGACTTTTAGGCCTAGGGACAAGTTCCCATACTTTGTTTCTCTCAAATTGGTTGAGTTCTTCTTGCATAGCAAGTACCCAACTTTCATCGTCAATAGCCTCATCAATTGATTTTGGCTATAATTGAGAAACAAATGTAAGATTATTATCTAAATGATGCAATTGAGATCTAGTACTTACACCCTTTGATGTATCACCAATGATCAAGTCCTTGGGGTGATACTCGGAGAATCTCCAATCTTTGGGTAGCTCTTGCCTTGGTTCATCCTCTTGTTGAAGTTATGGTTCCTTATCCATTCTTGATGATTCACTTTATTCTTTATCATCTCTTCTTGTAGTATCTTCCAATTCTAGTTTTTCTAGTTCACCTACAAGATCATCAACAAAAGTACCTTTCCTAAGATCAAGTTTACTAGATTCATAAAAAAATGACATTCACAGACTTTTTAACTACCATAGAACTTTTTTTAAAGACTCTATAAGCCTTGTTTGAGGTGGAATAGCCTAAGAAGATTCCTTCATTAGTTTTGGAATCAAATTTCCTAAGGTTATCCTTGGTGTTCAAAATATAGTACTTACATCCAAATACTCTTAGGTATGAAATTTTAGGTTTTCTACCATTTCAAAGCTCATAAGAAGTTTTATTGAGAATGAGTCTTTTAAAAACTCTATTTGCAATATAACATGAGGCATTAATGGCTTCGACCCAAAAGTAATTTGGTAAAGAATACTCATTGAACATTGTCTTAGCCATTTCTACCAAAGTTCTATTTTTCCTCTCTACAAGACCATTTTGTTGTGGTGTTCTAGGAGTTGAAAAATTATGAAAAACTCCATTCTCCAAATAATAATTTTCGAATGATTCATTTTGAAATTCCTTTCCATGGTCACTTCTAATAGAGGAGATGAAGTAACCTTTTTCATTTTGAACTCTTTTTGCAAAACTTTTGAAAGCATCAAAAGAGTCATTCTTATGAGCTAGAAAGGATACCCATGTAAACCTAGAGTAGTCATCTACAAGGACTAGTACATTATGCTTTCCACATACGTAACAACCATTTCCTTTTCACAGAACTCATATTTCTCTTATTCCAATAACTGTAACAACCATATTCATTTTACAAAACTCTTATCATTTATGTCCAAAATACATATGCATAATGGTATTATCCATCTTACACACATAATCCAACATGTATTTGATATACATATATGTATATGACACAAGGAGTGAGAGAGTTGGGATTTAGCCGATGACCTGCAGTCCATATGTCTCAATGTAAAACTCAAAGCACCAAAGTGTCAAATTCCTATTCTTCAGTATTTGGAAAAAATTTGCGATTTGGTGAGTTGCGACTCAGTGAATAAAAATAATAATCAAATTCTCATGGCATAATCCATAATCAAATATCATTAAGATACATTGCAAGTATAACAATTGATTATGCAAGTGCAAATGCAATAGCTTTGTTTTTGTCATGACCGTGCAAGGCAAACATTGCTCCTAGGATATTCATGTGATTCATGTAACATATGATTTGGAACCTATTGGTCCATTTTCCTGTAATTCATTTGACATATGATTTGGGACCTATTGGTCCATCTTCCACGTGATTTGCAAGTGTTTGACAAGTCAGTCACAATGCCCTTTTAGTTCCATATGCAAGTGCTTATTGACAAATGATATGCTAAGTAATCGTTAAGAGCATTTGATTCTCACTTGGCCTGTATTCCCATGTAACATGTAACAATTCAATCATATATACATGTAATAGAACATAATCATATTATTCCCATGTAACATGTAACAATTCAATCAT
>CATIWR010400046.1:0-20230 GCA_949677035.1 Omphalea diandra
GTGAGCTTGAAAAACACCATTGAATTAGTAAAATACCCAATTGAGTGATTGGGGAGTGGATGTAGGGATTGTTTTGCCCGAACCACTATAAAATCTTTGTCTCCTTGCAATTCTTTCTTCTTCTCTTAATCTTTAGTTTAATTTTTTAAACACCAATTCAACCCCCCTTCTTGGTGCCTAGGGACAACATCTTTCTAAAACTTTATCATCCCTTGATTCTTTAAGAAAAGAAAATGACACTTTAAAAGGTGAAGTAATTGAACTTAGTGAGACAAGGGAAAGCAAGCATTGGATACTCTTATTGTATCTTAAAGACCTCCCATAATTAGACATGGTTTAGGCTTAAATGTAGCTTCCTAATCTACATCTTCTCTTCCAACATTTATTAAAGCCTCTATACCTCAAAATTCTAGTACTGAGGTTGTTAGGAATAATAATGCTCATAAAACTAAGACTCTTAAGTCAAAAGGTAAAAAGAAGACTCAAGAACTAAGCCTCAAAGAGCCAATCATGCATACATGTACTCAAAGAGGCATGTCCAAACACATACATATAAACATACAAAAATTTCTCTTTTACTCCTTATCACTCTTGCACTTGCATGCACACATATAAAAAAAAGTATGAGAAGGCCCCCTATTGGACTAGGTCAATTTAACCTAAGTCATGAAACTCTTTTGATCTTGACAATAAAGATTGAGCAATTCTAATGTCTTCATTAAGTGTTGTTTTGCAGACTATAAGTTAGTTTTTGTCATTGGAAGTTGGATGGAGTCCAAATCTTTAACATTGTAAAGTTCACTGTAATTCGCGGTGAGTGTATTGAAAATAACGATCACAAATGAATCACAAGAAAGGATGAAGCTAGACTAGAGGAATTCACAAAAAGCTTCACTATCGCGACACACCCAAAGTTGGCACAGCCATAGTTATAAGCAAATTCCCAGTGTGTGTCACGCCTTAGTCGCGACTGCAAATTTCATAATGACAAAAGAGGGAACCAAAGCCACAACCACAGCTTGCCAAGTGTCCCAATTATCTATTGAAGATCAAAAATAGCAAGGGCTAATGTTTGTTCACGACCGCAACTCAAGCAGTTGAAGTTTGCTCTTTAAGTAGAGAAATTTGTTGTCTTAGTTGTGCCCAAGGCATTGATACCTTGCTACCGCAACTTTTGAGAGTAGTTAAAACACAACGCTGTATTTTTCTTGGATGACCAACGAAAAGCTTACACGTGAACTAGTTGTTAGACACAAATGAGATTTTTAGTTGAAATTGGAAATTTGCGACTGCGAAAAGTTAGTAGCAACCGCGATTTGAGCCTGAGAAGCATTGAATGTTGAATCTTCCTAACACATCTTTGAGATTTGTTCATAGTTTAAGTCTAACCTCTCTGGTGGGTATGGGCTATAAATACTCCACCAAAGAGATGTAAATAGAAGAGAATTCATTAATTTGTAACGAAACTCTTGTAAATTTGCTACTCATTCTTTCAATTCTTTTTTATGCTTTAAGTGATTATTTGGTATGAGCATTAAACACCATTGTAAGAGGTTTTAGTGTGAGCTTTAAAAACACTTGTGAAAGGTTTTAGTATAAGCCTTTGAAAACACTTATGAGAGGTTTTAGTGTGAGCCTTAAAATACTTGTAAGAGGTTTTTATTTGAGCCTAGAAAACACAAGTTGTAAAAGTTTGGTGTGAGCTTAGAAACACCATTTGAGTTGAGTGAAATACCCAATTGTAAAGAATTAGGGAGTGAACGTAGGGTTAGTTAACACCTGAACCACTATAAACACTTGTGTCAATTTCTCTCTTCTTCTACTCAATTTCTTAACCACCTTATCACATATTTTAATTTTTAAGTAAACACCAATTCAATCCCTCTTCTTAGTGCCCTAGACCAACAAGTGGTATTAGAGCTTAGTCTCATAAATAAGCCTTAATTGGGTGAGCTAAGATCATGGCATAAGAAGGAATCCACTCACACCTCAAGCCCTACTTTAATGGATCTGACTATACTTATTGGAAGTATACGATGGAAATTTATCTTAATACAGATGTAGTGGACCTTTGGGATGTAATTGTCAAAGAATGGAAGCCACCCACTAAAGTAATGGATGGAGTTAAAGAACTAATTCCAAGGGAAGATTGGGTTGAAGCCCATAGGAGGTCAAATGGCAAGAACAAAAGGGCAATGGCTATTCTTCTAAGCTTTCTCTCTAAGGAAGAGATTGGAAGAGTGCAACATTACCAAACAGCTCATGCCATTTGGAAGACTCTTGAAAACTATCATAAGGGCATAACACTTGTTAAATCAAGTAGATTGGAGATGTATGTGATGGAATGGGTGCTCTTCATGAGAAATACCATGAAAGCATCACCAAAATGATGAATAGACTTCTATCAGTCGTCACAAACATGAAGAAATTTGGAAGGACTCTCACTAACTATGAAGTAAACACGAAAATCCTTAAAACCCTTCCATTAGATAAGTTTGGTGCAAGAGTGTGCAACATTCAATAGTCTAATCTAGAGATTGGAAAGGTTCCTATGGATGTGTTAATAGGCAAACTCTTAACTCATGAGTTAGCTTTACAAAAGGATGAGCAAATGAGGAAATTAAGGGTCAAGGAGAAAAATCAAAAAAAGAAAGAAGAACCTTGGCACTCAAATCCTCAACCAAGGAGAAGGAGGTAGAAACTACCTTTAGTGATGAAAAGAGTGACAAAGAAGAAGAAGAGCTAGCAATGCTCTCAAAAAGGACTAAGGAGTTAATTAGAAGAAGAAAAGAGAGAAGAAGCTTTAAGAAGACAACTCCTAATGCTAGAGAGAGATCTAATGAAGTCATTTGCTATGAGTGCGGCAAGCAAAGGCACATCAAATATAATTGTCTCGAGATGAGACAAGGAGAAGAAAAAAAGTTTCTTAGCCACTTAGGATGATAGCTCAAGTGAAGATGAAGAAGAAGGAGAAGTTGCCAACATTTGCTTCATGGCACAAGAAAACTCTCAAAATGAGGTAAGTACTTCATCCACTCTCATTCAGATTTTGATGATTTTGATGAGGAGCTTCTAGAGGCTCTTACTATGAGGTGTGACAAGTATAAGTCACAAATGAAATCTTACAAGAAAAAATTATCAAAACTAGAGGATGATTACAAATTCTTTAGTGATCTTGTCAATGAATTAAGGACTTTAAATGAAGAACTTAAAAAATCTATGGAAAATCTTTCCAAATCATATTCATCATTGGCTTCATTGAGAAAAGAGAATGACTCCCTAAAAGGAGAAGTCATTGAGCTTAAAAGCTCAATCTCTAAGTTTCATAAAGGAAAGGAAGCCTTAGACACATTGATTGTGTCTCAAAGGCCACCATTGATTAGACATGGTTTAGGCTTCAATGAAGCCTCCTCATCCACATCATCACACACTACATTCATTAGAGCATAAAACATTTGAACTTTAAGTGTTGAGGTAAATGGGAAGAAAAGTGCTCCTAGCTCTAGGCCACCTATGCCTAAGGGCAAAAGGAAGGCTCCCTAAAGCTCAAAAGCCAAGACTCAAAGAGCAAACCATGCCTATTTGTACAACAAGAAGCATGCTCACACACACACAAACACAAACAATTCTCCACTACTTCTCATCATTCATGCACTTGCATGCACTTACATAACCAAAGTATGAAAAGGTCTCCCACTTATATCATGGTTGTACATAGGAGAAAGACTCCCAAGTATAAACTTTAATGTCACTATTGCATGAAATATGGACATATTAATATTAATTATTATATTAGGAAGGCTCCCCTCAAATTATAGGACCTTCAACTCCTAACCTCCTAGGACCCAAGTGTTGGACTAGGCTGGTTAACCCTAAGTCTTAGACCTTTTTTGATCTTGACAAAGGAGATTGATCAATTCTAATGTTTCCATTAAGTGTTGTTTTGCAAAATTAAGTTAGACTTTCAATTAAAAGTTGGATGGATTTCACAATCTTCAAGAAGGCAAAGTTCATCAAAATTCACGGTCAGTGATTTGTAATTCACAACCGCGACTTAGCTCAAGATGGGGTGAAATAAGGCTAGACGGATTTGCAGGCATCATCACTGTTACGACTCATCCAAAGATGGGATTATCAAAATCACAGACAAATTCACGGTCATTGTCGCGTTTTAGTCGCGATCATGACTTTCATAGTGACTGAAGAGGGAACTAAGTCCATAACCATAACATGCCAAGTGTCTAAGGTATCCATTGAAGAACAAAATTTGCGAGAGCGACATTATGGGTAGCGACCGTTATTCATGAAGATGAAAATTCTCCTTCAAACAGAAGAATTGATGTCTCAGTCGCACCTTGTACATGGACTGATCACGACTACGAAGTTTGTGGGCAATTAGAAAGCAACGACTATATTTTCTTGATGGACCAATGACGGGTTGACATGTGGACTAGCCGTTAAAGACAAACAAGAGTTTTCACTATAATTTTTGGCTCTTGTATAGAAATTGCAATGTCGTGACCGCGAATCTTCAGTAATGACTAAGACTCCCGCTTGACATGTAATTAATGCAGAATCGGCCTAGCATGTCTTGATGATTTGATGAGTTTCATAGTCTAACATCTCTTTGGTGGGTATGAGCTATAAATATTCCACCAAATAAATGTAAATGAAAGAGAATTCATTAACTTATAACCAAACTCTTGCAAATTTGCTACTCATTCTTTCAATTCTTCTTTATGCTTTAAGTGATTATTTGGTGTGAGCATTAAACACCAATTGTAAATGGTTTTAGTGTGAGCCTATGAAAACACTTGAGAAAGGTTTTAGTGTGAGCCTGTGAAAACACTTGAGAGAGGTTTTAGTGTGAGCCCTATAAAACACTTATAAATGGTTATTGTGTAAGCCTTGAAAACACAAAGTGTAAAAGTTAGGTGTGAGCTTGGAAACACCATTTTGAGTGAGTGAAACACCCAATTACAGAGAATTGGGGAGCGAACGTAGGGTTGATTAATACCATAACCACTATAAATCTTTATGTCTCTCTTATACTTTATCCTTAGCCCTCAGTTTAATTTTTATTTAAACACCAATTCAACCCTCCTACTTGGTGCCTAGGGCCAACAAGTGGTATTAGAGCCAAGTCTCACAAACAAACCTGAATTGGGTGAGCAAAGTTCATGGGACAAGAGAGAATCCACTCACACCTCAAGCACTACTTTGATGGATCCAACTATACTCATTAGACGTATAGGATGAAGATTTATCTTAACACATATGTAGTGGACCTTTGGGATGTGGTTACCAAATGATGGAAGCCACCCACTAAAGTAGTGGATGGAATTGAAGAACTCATTCTAAGGGAAGATTGAGTTAAAGCCCATAGGAGGTCAAATGGCAAGAACAAGAGGGCAATGGCTATTCTTCTAAGCTCTCTCTCAAGGGAATAGATTGGAAGAGTGCAACATTGCCAAACAATTCATGCCATTTGAAAGACTATTGAAAACTATCATGAGGGGACAACACTTGTTAAATCAAGTAGATTGGAGATGTACGTGATAGAATGGGAACTCTTCATGATGAAAGACCATGAAAGCATCACTGAAATGAAGAATAGACTTCTATCCATCATCACAAACATGAAGAAATTTAGAAGGACTCTCACCAACTATGAGGTAAACATGAAAATTCTTAAAACTCCTCCATTAGATAAGTTTGGTTCAAGAGTGTGCAGCATTCAATAGTCCAACCCAGAGATTGGAAAGGTTCCTACATATGTGTTAATAGGTAAACTCTTAACTTATGAGTTAGCCTTACAAAAGGATGAACAAATGAAGAAATTAAGGGGCTAAGGAGAAAAATCAGAAAAAGAAAAAAGAACCTTAGCACTCAAATCCTCAACCAAGGAGAAGGAGGTAGAAACTACCTCTAGTGATGAAGAGAGTGACAAAGAAGAAGAAGAGCTTTTAATGCTCTCAGAAAGGATTAAGGAGTTAATTAGAAGAAGAAAAGTGAGAAGAAGCTTCAAGAAGACAACTCCTAATCCTATAGAGAGATCTAATGAAGTCACTTGCTATGAGTATTGCATGCAAGGCCATATCAAATACGATTGTCCCAAGATAAAGAAGAAAAAGAGATAGGACAAGGAGAAGAAGAAAAGTTTCTGAACCACTTGGGATGATAGCTCAAGTGAAGAAGAAGAAGAAGAAAGGAGAAGTTTCCAACATTTGTTTCATGGCACAAAAAGACTCTCCAAATGAGATAAGTACTTCATCTCACTCTCATTGAGATTTTGATGATTTTGATGAGGTAGATGAAGAGCTTCTAGAGGCTTTTTCTATGAGATGTGACAAATACAAGTCACAAATGAAGTCTTACAATAAAAAATGTCTAAAATTAGAAGATGATTATAAATCCCTCAATGATTTTGTAAGCGAATTGAGAGCATCAAATGATCAGCTCAAAAAATCTATGGAAAATCTTTCCAAATCATCTTCATCATTGGCTTCATTGAGAAAAGAGAATGATTCCCTAAAAGGAGAAGTCATTGAGCTTAGAAGCTCTATTTCAAAATTTCATAAGGGTAAGGAAGTCTTGGATACCCTAAAAGTATCACAAAGGCCACCCTTAATTAGACATGGTTTAGGCTTCAATGGAGCCTCCTCATCCACTTCATCACCTACTACATTTGTTAGACTAACAACACTTCAAACCTCAAGTGTTAAATTCATGAGGAAGAAAAGTGCTCTAAGCATTAAATTCCCAATGCCTAAAGGCAAAGGGAAAGCACAAAATGACTCAAGGCCTACCTCATTGAAGGTCAATCATGCTTACATGTATAACAAGAAGCATACGCATATCCACAAACACAAACAATTCTCTGCTACTTCTCATCACTCATGCACTTGCATATACTTACATAACTAAAGTATGAGAAGGCCTCCTACTTATACTAAGGTTTTACATAGGAGAAAGACTCACAAGTCTAAACTCCAATGTCATTATTGCATGAAATATGGGCATATTAATATTAATTATTTTATTAAGAAGGCTCACCTCAAATTAGAGGACCCTTCAACTCCTAACCTCCTAGGACCCAAGTATGCTTAGGTACCTAAGAAAAGGTGACTTACTTTTATTGTATAGGGAAGTGTGGCAACCACTAATAAATGAAGCAATTGGTATATGGATAGCGGACGTTCTAAGCACATGACGAGAAATAGAAAGCTATTCATAGCATTGAAGGAAAAATAAGGTAGAGATGTCACATTTGGTAACAATGCCAAGGGTAAGGTAATTAGCATTGGAACCATTGGTAAGAATGGTTGTTCTTTTATTGATAATGTTTTATTAGTTAATGGCTAACAACATAATTTGTTGAGTGTAAGTCAATTATGTAACAAAGGTAATAAAGTCACCTTTGATCCTAAAGAATGCTGAGTCACCACATTAGTGGATGATAAGGTTATTTTCAAAGGTGAAAGGAAAGGCAATACCTACTCAATTGACTTAGATAATTTGGCTAACCAATCTTTTAAGTGTCTTATGTCTTTGAGCAATGAAGCTTGGTTATGGCATAAAAAGGCTTGGACATGCAAGCATGGATCTCCTACAAACCCTATCTAAAGGAAAGTTAGTGGAAGGTCTTCCCAAGATAAATTTCTCTAAAGACAAGACATGTGGTCCTTGCCAAATAGGGAAGCAACATCAAGCCTCCCACAAAACTAAAAATGTTGTAAGTTCATCTAGACCTCTTCAACTAATTCATATGGACTTGATAGGACCTACTAGAAGTGCTAGCTTATGTGAAAAACATTATGCACTAGTCCTAGTTGATGATTACTTTAAGTTTACTTAGGTGTCCTTTTTAGCTCATAAGAATGATACTTTTGATGCTTTCAAAAGTTTTGCAAATAGAATTCAAAATGAAATGGGTTACTTCATTTCTTCTATTAGAAGTGACCATAGAAAGGAATTTCAAAATGAGTCTTTTGAAACTTATTGTTTGGAGAATGGAGTTTTTCACAACTTTTCAACTCCTGGAACGACACAACAAAATGGTGTTGTAGAGAGGAAAAATAGAACACTAGTAGAAATGGCTAAATTACTTTTGGGCTAAAGCCATTAATACTTCGTGTTATATTGCAAATAGAATTTTTAAAAGACCCATTCTTAATAAAACATCTTATGAGCTATGGAATGGTATAGAACCCAAGATATCATACCAAAGAGTATTGGATGCAAGTGCTATATATTGAATACCAAGGATAATCTTGGAAAATTTGATTCCAAGACCAATGAAGGTATATTTTTAGGCTATTCCACCTCTAGCAAGGCTTATAAAGTCTTTATAAGAGTTTTATGGTAGTTGAAGAGTTTATGAATGTTGTTTTTAATGAATCCAGTAAACTTAATCTTGGGAAAGGTGTTTTTGTTGATGATTTTGTAGGTAATCTTGAAAAATTGGAGTTGGAAGACATTACAAGAAGAGAGGACAAAGACAAGGAAAAAGGTGAATTATCAAAAGTAAATGAGTAACCACAACATTAACAAAAAGATTAGCCAAGTCAAGATCTACCCAAAGATTAGAGATTCTCCAAGGATCACCCCAAAGATTTGATTATTGGTGATACCTCTAAGGGTGTAAGTACTATAGCTCAACTTAATCTTTTAGATAATAATCTTGCTTTTATTTTTCAACTTGATCTAAAATCAATTGATGAGGCTCTTGATGATGAGAGTTGGCCATGCAAGAGGAACTCAACCAATTTGAGAGAAATAAGGTATGCGAGCATGTCCATAGGCCTAAAGAACACTCCATTGTAGGTTACGAATGGGTGTTCAGGAACAAGTTAAATGAGCAAGGTCTTATCACAAGGAATAAAGCAAGATTGGTTGCTAACCAAGAGGAAGACATAGATTATGATTAGACTTTTTCCCTTGTTGCAAGATTAGAGGCCATTAGGATACTTTTAGCTTTTGCATGCCACATGAATTTTAAGTTTTTTCAAATGGATGTAAAAGTGCATTTTTAAATGGAATCATTGAGGAGAAAGTCTATATTGAACAACCTTCTGGTTTTGAGTCACATTATTTTTCCAATCATGTTTTTAAATTGAATAAAGCCTTATATGGATTGAAACACACTCCAAGAGCTTGGTATGAAAGGCTTTGTTCATTTCTTTTAAAAAATGATTTTAGAAAAGGAAAGGTGGACACCCCACTATTTGTTAAAAAGCACAAGCATGATATGCCAATTATATAAAGTTATGTTGATGATATCATTTTTGGTGCGACTAATGAGTCTCTCTATGAGGATTTTGCTAACTGTATGACTAGGAAATTCGAAATAAGCATCATGGAAGAGCTCAAGTTCTTTCTCGGTCTACAAATCAAGCAAACCAAAAAAGGGAACTTCATCAACCAAGCCAAATACATAAGGAAGATACTGAAGAAATTTGGCATGGATGGTTGCAAAGTAGGCAAAACCCTCATGATGGTACCATCATGTTAGATAATGATGAATCAGGTAAGATTGTAGATGAAAAGAGATATCGAGGTATGATCGGATCTCTACTTTATCTTACTGCTTCTAGGTCGGATATCATGTTTAGTGTACGTATGTGTGTTAGGTTCTAATGCTCTCCTAAAGAGTCACATTTAAATGTTGTTAAGAGAATTTTTAAGTATTTGCATGGCATAATTCACTTAGGGTTATGGTATCCTATGGATTCATCCTTTAGCCTCATAGGATATTTAGATGCGAATTATACGGGTAGTTTATTAAATAGAAACACTTTCGGGACTTGCCAATTTATAAAAGAATGCCTAGTATCTTGGTTTAGAAAAAAGCAAGTGTCGGTTGCCTTATCCACCGCAGAAGCCAAGCATGTTACTGAGGGTTGTTGTTGCACCCAAGTCTTTTAGATGAAACAACAACTGTAGAATTTTGGCAACGTGATTGATCACATTCTTATTAAATGTGATAACACTGGTGCTATCAATCTCTCTAAAAATCACACCCAACACTCTAAGAGCAAACACATAGATATTAGACACCATTTCCTTAGAGATCATGTGCACAATGGTGATATTGTGTTAGAATTTATTAACACAAATTAGTAACTTGCAGATATTTTCACTAAATCTCTCAATGAAGAAAGATTGAACTTCATTAAGAGAGAACTAAGAATGCTTAATGGAAGCTCCCTAAAGTGAAAATTTGATCCTTTGTGTTGATTATATATCTTGTGTTTTTCTGTGACATATTCCAAGTGGATCACAAATTTGACTGTTTTCAAAAACTTATTTTTCGTTATTATCCTTGTTGCCTTCTAATTCGTGGTCGCAATCCTCTGTTCACGGTTGCGAATTACAAGTCTAAGTCACCCGGCTGTCAAAAATCAAATTGTGTTCATGAGAATCAAGCTCCACCGCGAATTTTGGTTAAGAATTCAAATTTTTTATCATTGTAGCACATATTCCCGAGGAATTTTTGTATGTTACTCACATTTTTTGAAAATCGCAATCGCTATCCATAAATTTGCAAATGCAAATTTGAGTTACTACTAAGCCATTAAGCGATTTGACTACCAAGCATTTCCAACTCTTTATAAATCCATTTCTAGCCATTTAAACACCCCTTCAATGTCTATATAAACCCCCTAAATAGTGATTCTTGTCACTTCATTCTACTCCAAAACTATTATCCTTCCAAAACTCTCTAAATTGTCAAATTCTCTCCATCTTCTGCAATGGCTCCTAAGAAGATTTCAAGAGTAGAAAAGGGCAAGGTTGTGGCTCAACAATCTGCACCCCTAGAACTTCATCTAATGAAGGGCATCACAAAGGAGGAGAAGGAGCATTTCAAAGCTAACTCTTCAAAAATCATCCTCCCTAACAAAACCCCTTCTACATTTTTATTAGAGACTCTAGGAATCAACATAGAAATTTGTGCATTCCTGTCGAACCTAGGATGGAATGAGTTCATCTTTCGAGATGATCCCGGTTACAAAGAAGTCATTAGGAAATTCATGTGCTCAGTTTAATTGAGTCCCAAAGCAGATTCTTGAGCGAGGTAATATGGGCTAGTTTTTCGGGCCTTTGGTGATCCGTATTTCATTACCTTTGAACAACTTTCCTCCCTTTTCAACCTTCAAGTCGGAGAAAACATTCCTTTCATTTTCTCCACTCTTGATGTCATATATTCTGAATTCTGGTAGAAAATTTCCATTCAAACCAAATACGACCCGAAACCTCCTTAGCCAAATACATAAAAACCTTACCTTTTTGGATAATCCATCGTATCATCACCTTTTCCATAAATACTAGAGGTGATGGTAATGAGAAAGTGTCTCAAAAGGACTTAACCTTTTTATTCTGCCTTGTCAAAAATAAATCTATTCAAACCAGTCGGTATCTTGTGGATCAATTGATCCACATGAGCACCAAACCTAAAAGCCAATTCCTTCTGCCCTCACATATAACAACCATCTATCATTTCATAGGGGCACTTGATAACGAAAATGAAAAATTCCTCACCAAGAAACTCCTCCCTTCTTAGAACTTTCTTGACCTCACCTACCTCATAAATGCTAAAGCCATACACCCAAACATATATGTTTATACCTTGTGTGCTTTTAAGGCTAAGAAAATGGAATCCTCTCAAGGCTCCAAAAGGAAGAAGCTCATCATTAAAGGAGTCTTACTAGTCCCTCTATCCTTAACCAAAACCTAAATCCAAACTGTCTTTTGCCATCATTAACCGTAAATTAGACAAGGATGAGAATGATGAAGAGGCAATTCCTATTTCTCTCACATCTTCATAGTGACATGGTGGATTTGTAAGAAAAGTTAGGTGTTCCTCCTTGCCATCTTTCAGACTTTACTAAATTTGAAGATACTCAAAAAGAAGAAGACAATGAAGAAGTTGAGGATGGAGATGAAGCAGAAGGTGAAAACAATGAAGAGGAAGAAGAAACTTCTGGAGATGATGATGACTCTCTAACATTCTAGAATATGAATTTTTTATACGTTCTTTTTTGTTTTTAAATGAAGAACTTGTGATCCCACAGTTTGTTTATGATTGAATAAGAAATGTTTCTTCAAAATTCCTTATCTTATGTAATTGATGGAATTTACTTTTATGATTGCATTCTTATTAATTTTGCTCCTTATGAACACTTAGCTATTTGTTATGTATGTGTTTTTTTTCCCTTATGCACCCTCTTTTTGATCTTGCCAAAGGGGCGAGAAAAAAGAACTTGCAAATAATAGCATAAGTTGAGGGGGAGCATCATACTTAGAATTTTTTTTAGAAATTTCACTTTGATTGATTGAATGCCATACTTAGGAAATTTCACACTTGATCTTTGTCTAGAAATCTCTAAAGATTCATTGAATCATTTACCATTTCAACTTCACAACTTCAAAACTCATGCATTTATTTTCGTTTAGTATCAATCTAAGTTGTCAAAATAAAAAAGGGGGAGATTGTTGGACTAGTTTGATTTAACCTAAGTCATGAACCTCTTTTGATCTTGACAATAGAGATTGATCAATTTTAATGTCTTCATTAAGTGTTGTTTTGTAGACTATAAGTTAGTTTTTGTCATTAAAAGTTGGATGGAGTCTAAATCTCCAACCTTATAAAGTTCACTCTAATTCGCAGTGAGTGTATTGAAATCGTGACCACAAATCAGTCACATGGAAGGATGAAACTAGGCTAGAGGAATTCGTGAAAAGCTTTGCTATCGTGACACACCCAAAATTGGCAAAGCCATAGTCATAGAGGAATTCACAGTGTGTGTCAAGCCTTAATAGTGATCACAAATTTCATAGTGACAAAGGAAGGAACCAAAGCCACAACCACAGCTTGCCAAGTGTGCCAGCTGTCCGTTGAAGATCAAAAATTACAAGGGCTAATGTTTGTTCGCGACCGCAACTCAAGCAGTTGAAGTTTTCTTTTCAAGCAGAGGAATTTGTGGTCTCAGTCACGCCCAAGGCATTGTTACCTCGCGACTGCAACTTTTGAGAGTGGTTAGAACACAACAGCTATATTTTTCCTAGATGTCTAATAGAAAGCTGACACATGAAGTAGACGTTAGACATAAACAGGATTTTCATCCGAAATTGGAAATTTATGACTGTGAAAAGTTAGTAGCGACCGTGATTTGAGCATGACAAGCATTTAATGTTGAATCTGCCTAGCACATCTTTGAGATTTGTTCATAGTTTTAGCCTAATGTCTCTTTGGTGGGTATGGGCTATAAATTCTCCACTAAACAAATGTAAATAGAAGAGAATTCATTAATTTGTAACCAAACTCTTACAAATTTGCTACTCATTATTCCAATTCTTCTTTATGCTTTAAGTGATTATTTGGTGTGAGCATTAAACACTATTGTAAGAGGTTTTAGTGTGAGCCTTAAAAACACTTGTGAAAGGTTTTAGTGTGAGCCTTTGAAAACACTTGTGAGACGTTTTAGTGCGAGCTTTAAAAACACTTGTAAGAGGTTTTTGTGTGAGCCTAGAAAACACAAGCTGTAAAAGTTTGGTATGAGCTTGGAAACACCATTTGAGTTTAGTGAAATACCCAATTGTAGATAATTGGGGAGTGGATGTAGGGTTAGTTAACACCTGAACCACTATAAATACTTATGTCAATTTCTCTCTTCTTCTACTCAACTTCTTAACCACCTTATCACACATTTTAATTTTTAATTGAACACCAATTCAACCCCTCCTTCTTGGTGCCCTAGGCCAACTCCCCCTACTCATGCTAAGATTGTTCATAGGAGGAAGACTCACAAGTCTAACCTTTAATGCCATTATTGCATAAATATTGCCACATTAACATATTTTGCTACATTAGGAAAACACACCTCAAATTAGAGTATCCTTCCAAGCCAAAGCCCCATGGACCTAAGTATGCTTGGGTACCTACACAAAGATGAAATGTTTTGTTTTATGGGAATGATTGGAAGCCATCAAAGAAGATAATGATTGGCATGTGGATAATAGATGCCCAAAGCATATGACTGAAAAATAAAAAGTTATTCATAGCCATTAAAGAAAAAGATGGTGGCAATGTCACATTTGAAAACAATGCCAAGGGTGAGGTAGTTAACATTAGAATTATTGGTAAGAAAGGTTGTTCTCTCATTGATAATGTTCTTTTAATTGAAGGATTGAAAAATTATTTATTGAGTGTAAGTCAATCATGTGATAAAGGAAGTAAAGTCACCTTTCATCCTAGAGAATGTCGAGTCACCACTTTGGTGGATAAGAAGGTAGTCATTAAGGGTGGAAGGAGAGGCAATACCTGTATAGTTGACTTAGACAATTTAGCTAACCAATCCTTCAAGTATCTTATCTTTATTGGCAATAAGTCTTAGGTTTAGCATAAAAGGCTTGAATATGCTAGCATGGAGCTTCTACAAAGTTTATCAAAAGGAAAGCTAGTAGAAGGTCTTCCTAAGCTTAGTTCTCAAAGGACATTACATATAGAACTTTTCAAATGGGGAAGCAACACTAAGTATTCTTTAAGCTAAAAAATGTTTTGAGTACATCTATGCCTCTGCAATTCATCCATCTGGACTTAGTCAAACCTACTAGGAATGCTATCTTAGGTGGCAAGCATTATGCATATGTACTTATTGATGACTACTCTAGATTTAGTTAAGACTCCTTCTTTGTTCATAAGAGTGATACTTTCAATGCATTCAAGAGTTTTGTGAAAAGAGTTCAAAATAAGAAAGGTTATTTCATTTCTTCTATTAAGAGCGACCATATAAAAGAATTTCAAAATGAATCTTTTGAAAATTATTGTTTTGAGAATGAAACTTCTCATAACTTTTCTAATCATAGAACACCATAACAAAATAGTATTGTGTAAAAAAAAATAGAACATTGGTAGAGATGCTAAAACTAATCTTAATGAGTATTCTTTACTAAATTACTTTTAGGTTGAAGCCATCAATACCTCATGTTATATTACGAAACATATTTTCAAAAGACCCATTCTCAACAAAACCTTTTATGAGCTTTGGAATGGAAGAAAACCCAAGCTTCCATATCTTAGAGTATTTGGGTGCAAATGCTACATACTAAACACCAAGGACAACCTCGATTATTTTGCCTTAAAAATTGATGAGGGTATCTTTCTTGTCTATTCCACCACTAACAAAGCCTACAAGGTGTTTAACAAAAAGACTATAGTGGTTAAAAAGTCTATGAATATTATATTTGATAAGTTTAGTAAACTTAATCTTAGGAAAGGTTTTCTTATTGATGATCTTATATGTGACTTTGAAAAGATGGAGTTTGATTCAACTCTTAAGGAAAATGTGTTTGATCTTGAAGTTAATGACCCACCACAAGAAGTTGAAGAACCTTAACCTCAACAAAAGGAAAACTAAGCTCAAGGACTCCCCCAAGGATTAGAGATACTCCAAGAATCACCTAAAAGATCTTATCATTGATGGGACATCTAAGGGAGTAAGTACTAGAGTTGAATTACATGCTTTAGATAGTAATATTGCCTTTGTTTTCCAAATTAAGCCAAAGTCAATTGATAAGCCTCTTGATGATGAAATTTGAGTGATATCTATATAAGAGGAACTCAACCAATTTGACAAAAACAAAGTTTTGGACAGTGTTTCTAGGCCTAAGGAACACCTGGTTATGGAATGCAAATGGATGTTTAGGAATAAGTTAAATGAGCAAGGTTTCATAATAAGAAATAAAGCTAGATTATTTGTTAAAGGATAGAACTAAGAGGGAGGCATTGATTGTGACCAAACCTTTGCCCCTATTGCAAGGTTAGAGGCCATTAGAATTCTTTTAGCATTTACTTGTTATTTGAATTTCAAACTTTTTCAAATAGATGTGAAAAGTCTTTTCTTAAATTGTTTCATTAAGGAAAAATATATTATGTTGAACAACCTTTGAGTTTTGAGTCTTGTGATTTCCCAAATCACATTTTTAAATTAACCAAAGGCCTTATATGGTTTGAAACAAGCTCTAAGAGCTTGGTATGAAAGGTTTCATTCATTTCTTTTATATAATGATTTTAAAAAATGCAGGGTGGACACAAGGTTGTTTGTGAAAAAGCATAACAAAGATACACTCATTGTGCAAATATATGTTGATGATATTATATTTGGTGCTGCTAATGAATCTATTTGCGAGGAATTTTCTAATAAGTGTATGACTAGAAAATTTGAAATGAGCATGATAGGTGAACTCAAGTACTTTCTTGGTCTTCAAATTAAGCAAACCAAAAAGGGCATCTTTAATAACCAAGCCAAGTACACAAAGGATCTACTTAAAAGGTTTAGGATGGACGGGTGCAAGGTAGTTAGGACACCAATGAGTGCATCTATCAAACTAAACAAGGATGAATCAGGTAAGCCGATTAATGAAAGAATTATAGAGGTATGATTGACTTTTTCCTCTAACAGCATGCAAATGTGATTCTTTAGGGCAATATTGGAATCTAGCATACAATCTATCATTTTTATTATTTGCTTATGTGTTAGATTCCAATCTTGCCCTAAGGAATCACATTCGCATGCCATTAAATGAATTTTAAAGTATTTGCATGGCACATTGCATTTAGGACCTTGGAATCCTAGGAATTCATTGTTTAGTCTTCTTGGATATTCAAATGTAAATTATATAGGTAGTTTAATTCATAAGAAGTGCACTTTCGGAACTTGTCAATTTATTGGTTAATATTTAATTTATTGGTTTAGAAAGAAGTAAGTTTCAATTGTCTTATCCATCGTTCAAGTGGAATATGTGGCGACTGATTGTTGTTGCACCTAAGTTCTTTGGATGAAGCAATAACTTAAAGATTATTGCAAAGGTGTTAATCACATTCCCATCAAATGTGACAACACTAGTGTAATAAATCTCTTAAAGAATTCCATGTGACAATACTACTATAATAAATCTCTTAAAGAATTCCATTCAACACTCAAAGAGCAAGCATATTGATATTAGACATCATTTTCCTAGAGATTATGTCCAAAATAGTAATGTGGTGCTAGAATTCATTAACACTAACAACTAGCTTACGAATATTTTTCACTAAACCCCTTTAATGAAGAAAGGATGAATTTCATCAAGAGGGAATTAAGGATGCTAAATGGAAGCTTCCCAAAGTGAAAATTGATCTCACTATGTGTATATTATGTTATTGATTGAAATGTTTATATGACAAATATTTTTAATAAGCTAAATGTGTTAATTTAATTTGTATTTGAGCTTGTAAATGTCAACTTATGTGAATTAATCATCAATATATTAATTTGATCACACTAAACATGAGCCATACACTTGAAAATTCACTTCCAACTATTTTTTGAAAATGTCTTATAAATCACGATCAAAACTTTATAATCACGACCACTTCATTCAAAAATATTTTATTGTTATTTTCAAACTTCGCAACTATGACTAGAGGGCCGCCCCCATGAAAGTTTTCAAATTTCAAACTTTTGAACCATTATCCTCACACCTTTTCGAGAAAATTCCAGCCGTTACTTATAATTTTCTAGATTAGCAATCATGACACTTGTTAGTGGTCATAACTACTTGTAACTATTGGACAATAAATGTTTTATCCTTTTTTAATGCTTTTCTGCCCTTTTTTTTTTAACTCCTCCCAACTCTTCTCAACCTATTTAAACTAACCTTAACCCCCTTTCATCACTTTACTTCATCTTTCTCTCTTTTAATCCTATTATTATTAACTTTTTCTTCATCTCAACCTTTCTTCCTTTCTTCCTCGCATAAATGGCCCTTAGGAAACTTAGCAACATAGGCAAAGGGAAAGGAACTGCTCAAACATCCTTACCTCCTATTTGACATACCTTACCCCTCCACAAGATGAGAAGAGAAACTCAAGGCTAGGTATTAAACCAACAAGAAAAAATAAATTTAAGCCAATAAGATTCCTTCAACTCATCTTCTTACTACTCTTATATTAAAAGATCAAATCAATGAGTATTTGTACAATTTTGGATGGGTCACTTTCATCTATAGAGATAGAATAGGGTTTGAAGAAATGGCGAGCAAGTTCATGTGCACAATGAAAGTAAGCAAGAATATACATTCTCCAGCAGATATGTTTAATTTAAAGTTCAAATGCTTTGGGAACATACATTCTCCAGCAGGTATGTATGATTTGAATTTCAATTGCTTTGGCAAACCTTTCTTTGTCACCTACCCTGCACTTTGTTCTCTCTTTAACCTCTAAAATGAAAAGACTAACCCTCCCCCACAACTTCTCTTCTTATGACTTCCATTTCTCTAAGCTTTGAAAAGATATTTCTACTGTGAAATACCATTATCCTAAAAAGTTTATTGCTAAACACATTAAGACCCTGCTCGTATGGCTTATTCACCACATCATCACCTTCTTCATCAATGCAAGGGGTGATGATAATAAAAAAGTCTCATAAAGAGACTTATCCTTTCTTCATTACCTTCTTCATAACAAACCCTTTTAAATAATGAGGTTTTTCATTAGCCAAATGGAGCATATGAGCAAAGCTAAGTGCCCATTTATCCTTCCCTCACATGTGACTATCATTTATTCGCATTTTAAGGCTTTAACCTCTGAACTTGAAGCCAATCTAACCCTTCTTTTAATCCCAAGAAAAATTGACTTGACGTTGCACATTTTCTAAATGCCAAAGTAATCAAACAAAACACATATGATGACTTTTTTGGAGCTCAAACTATAATTCAACAAGTTGCGTCTTAAGCATCAAAGAAAAGGACATTAGTGATTGAACCGCAAGAGGGTTTTATACCTTAAGAAGCTCTTCCACAACCTATAAAAGGTGAAGCTAAAGCAAAAGCCTTTTCTTTTTCTCCTAAATCTTCTTCCCTTCTAGCAAAAGTGTCCAAATTACTAAAGAAGTCCACATGAGTCTTAACTTTCTTCAACATCTTCATGGGGACATAGTAGACATCCAAGAGAAGTATAGAATTGAGCCTTACTTTTTACCTGATTTTTACTTCTCCAATAATAAGGATAATGAAGAACCCCCTTAAGCTTTAACTGTTAGGGAAACCTCTTAAGGGCAAACCAATGAAGAAGAGCCTTAAAATAAAGAACACAAAGATGAAGAAGAAGAAGAAAGAGACACTGAAGAATTTGATGGTACGGAGGACCTTTAATTTTCTCATTTTTTCTTCCTTTTTTTTTTCTTTTCAATGTTTTCCTTCTATTTCTCAAACTCTAGGCTTATATAATGTGATCAAACATTACTTTATGTTTGAATGTGTGAATGTATGTTTGAATATGTTATGTTCTATTTCTTCTTTAATAAAAATTCTATTTCATTCTCTCTAATTCTTAACTGATTACACATCAAATTGGTTATGATTGTAATCTATTAAGATTGCCATTATAGTTGAATATATGATGATTGTAATTTTGATTCCTTCATTTAGTTATTCCCTCTCAATTTTCTCTCTTTTTGATCTTGATAAAGGGGGAGAGATCTTATATATCTTATGCAAAAAAGATAATAATTAAAGTTGGATGGATTGAGAGGGAGTATAGATTAAAGGGAGCATTTTGACTTCATAAAGGATTTATCTAACATTCAACTATCCCTCTCTTACACTTAAAATGACATTGCATGACTTATCCATACATAATTCAATATAGGGTTATCAAAATAAAAAAGGAGAGATTGTTGGACTAAGTGGTAAGACTTAGGTCAATACACTCTTTTGATCTTGACAACACAAGATTGAATAGTTCAAATGTTTGTCTACGTGTGTTGATTGCATAAATTAAGCTATAATATCTTTGGAAGTTGAATGGAGCATAAAATTGAGAAATGCCTACAAGTTCAAACTACTGCCCCCAAAATAGTTATCGCTACTAAGAGAAGTCTTGAACACAAATTGGACAATAGCAATCACAGTGTGTATCGCATCTTTGGCAGCGACTACGACATTCAATAAAGTTTTTGAGCATTTCATAGCTGCAATTTGTTGGGTTTTGCAGATCATGCTAGCGAAATATATATATATATATATATATATATATATATATTCATGTATTTATGTACGTATGTATATGTATATATATATATATATATATATATATATATATATATTCATGTATGTATTTATGTATGTATGTATACATACATACATAAATACATACATGAATATATATATATATATATATATATATATA
>CATIWR010400065.1:0-38227 GCA_949677035.1 Omphalea diandra
GATCACAAGGCCATGCACCGAGTGTGGTAAGAAGTTTTGGTCAATCAAAGCACTGTTTGGCCACATGAGATGCCATCCTGAGCGCCAATGGCGTGGCATCAATCCACCACCTAACTACCGGAGACCCATTTCCACAATTCAAGACAGCAGTAACATAGAGAACGAAGCCGTAATGACAGCGGAGGATCATGAGGTGGCTGCTTGTTTGTTGCTGTTGGCTAGCAGTGATGGTGCATTGGAGACGGATGGTGTTACTTGTAGTAATTTTCAACTTCAAGAGGATGATCACGTGAATTGTCGTTTCGAGTGCTCGAGTTGCAAGAAAGTGTTTGGTTCACATCAGGCATTAGGGGGTCATAGGGCTAGTCACAAGAACGTGAAGGGTTGTTTTGCAATAAATAGGACTACTGATGGTGATTGTGAGATGGTTGATCAAGATCATCCTATAAGTGGTGGCAGTGGTGGTGTGAAGGAGGACAACACTAGTAATAATAGCAAGATGTTGATGGTGTTGGGGCACAAATGTAGTATTTGTTTGAGGGTGTTTTCTAGTGGGCAAGCATTAGGTGGCCACAAGAGGTGCCATTGGGAGAAAGGAGAGGACACCTCTTCATCAATGAATCAAGGGCTTCTTAATGCTTTTGCAGCAGCCAAGGTGGATTGCGGTGGTGGGTTGGACCTAAATTTGCCGGCCCCAATTGAAGATGAATCATCCTCTTCTTATTTTTCAGGCCTCAGATTGGATTTGAGATTGGGACTTTGAATGAGATATGAGGGTCCTTGGCTACTGGTTTGTGGCTGACTTCTGTGTTCTATTTACTAGTATATATATTTATTCTTATATCATTAAATTGTTGTTCATGTCCCAAAATTGGGAGACATTTGTGTTTTATATATAGGGAAGCTTGGAAAGAAGAATTAATACTCTACTTTTGATTGCTAATAAATTATGAAGCTTTTAATTACCATAATCAACAAAGTTTTTATATTGTTGATTGACTTACTTATTATTCATTAATTTATTTCATGGTTTTATTTGTTTAGTCATGGTACATATATATAGCTTGTGTATATGCATGTGCATATGAAAAAGGAAGATCATGTTGGTTCAATTCTCGGCCTAGCTAGCCAAAATATTCCCTTGATCACTCTTTGTTATTGATGGGAGTATCTATATGCATGTAGAGAATCACAAAGATATAAAATAATGTTTTGAAAACTGAACTGAACTAGTTTGAATTGATAAAATTGAAAATTAAATTAATGATCGGTTTAGTTCAAATCGGATTGATTTTAATGTTATTTTAATATTTTTAATTATCATAAATATATTTATGTAGTATTATAATTTTTAATTTTTTAAACCTATTTTAATTAATACTTTTTAAACTTTATTTATTATTAAACCAATTAAACTAAATTAGTCATATCAATTCAACTGATCAAACTAAAAATTAATTAGCATATTCATTTACTGATCCAATTTTAAAAACATCCATAGAAAATGGGTTAGCTTTACTATGCAAAGTGGTACTGGCAATAAGGATGAATTCTTGCATGGAACGGGTTATTTTTCTATAAGTCAAAATTATCTTCTGAAAATAATCTTGGATAGAGTTAGAGAGAAGCTAGCTACAAGGATTGCAATGCAGAGTAACGGTCATCCACAAGCAAGATATTTCCACGAAGATAATAGCCGACTACAGGCCAACAACTCCTCGGCTTTATTGAGTAATTGGCCAAATTTTTATTATGGCTTGCAAGGGCAAAAGCCAATGGCAAATTGTTAAATACTGATTTGAAAACTAGAGGCAGTCATTAACGGGAACTGAATTGCAAAGAGCGAAACAGTTTGTTGACGCCAAAAGAAAAGAAACAACGAAACAATTGGCTTAAGATATGATGTTCTGGAACATAATTTTGACATTACCTCTAACTCAGCAATCTAAAATTCTAAAAATCGCACAATAGCCTGATTGAGTGGCAAGGAGCATTTATTATCATGCGTTGATATAGCCACCATTATTACTAATTCATCATTAAACATGGCTTCTAAAAGCTTAAAAGCTTCTCATAGACAACAATTTCAGGGTAATTTCAAATACACAAACCGAGCATGAGTGCAACCAGACTTGTTCAAGTAGGATACCTAGTCTTGATAGACACGTTATCCAAGCCTAATCTTTGATGGATGCGGGAAACACAGTTTGAAAGATCAATTGTTTGAGTTTTACAACTTCTCCACTCTTCCAATGAATCAAACCCTCCCTCCCACATGATTACAATTAAGAGAGACAACAATCACATGCTATAAAGCAAGCCTGAAATCAGCTAGGTAACTAAATACTACTCTGCCTTACAATACAACTAGAATTCAATAATGTCTACAGATTTTGTGGCTACAAAATGAAGTTGATGCTGAAATTAGGGTTAACAGAATGTCTGCAGGTAAATTTTCACTCATTAGTCAAAACAGTAAAAAATACAATACCATAATGAACAATTACGTTATTTCTCTGGCTGGCCCTGACAAGTTGTGGATGCTTTAATATCCTTCATGGTCTTTCCCAGTATGTTCAGAACCTGAACCCGTTGCACCTCTTTTGCTGAACAAAGCAGAATGAATTGAGTTATGATATCTATTAACTTAAAAGTTATCTCAAAATACTCAAGAAGGCTAGAATCCACCACCCAGCTAATAAAAAATATATGCTATAGCAAACAGCAAAATGGTACAAAAGTAATCTGCCAAGGTTGTTCCTTTTCTTATAAAACTAAACCAAACTACTGCTGTTTATACAACATTTGACTCCTACTATTGTCTCTTTGGTCAAACAACAAACACCTGATGCATGCCTCACATACAACAATCAAAACGAAACCATGAAGTTTCAAACCTAGTTAATATAACTTCACTGCCAAAAGATATGGCTACCAAATATGGAACAAGAATGCTCTATTTTGTTCTGCAGAAGTTGCGAAAAACTAAACTAATGCATATAAAACCCCAGAATAGCCAGTCGAGCCTTGTAAAGTTCTACATCTGCTCAGCCATAAAAAAAGGAACAGAAGTTTGAGTTGACAGTTGAAAAATAAATAAACCTAGTGAGTGCATAGTGCCTAGTGAGCATAATTAGGAGACATCATAACTTAAAGATATGTGTGTGTGTGTGTGTGTGTGTGTGTGCGTGTGAAATGCAGAAAAGAGTACAAACAACAGAACATGCGGTGATTTGCAAAAGTTATGCATGTGATGCTACCTCTACAAGCTGATATTGAGTTACATGTAAAGGGCTTTTGAAACCCACAAAGAGAGAGGGGGAGATTGGGAGAGAGGAAAACAACAGTATACCTTAGGTTTACTTGCTATTTTCCAACTATCACATATAATTGTGCATAAGAGGCTATAATTCAGACATAAGCCTTCTTTGGGACATCACTCAATATTGTCTATTCTCCATAGGTCTATACAAGTATATTAATTCTATGAATTCAATGTTGGTCCAGTATTTTATGTAAACATCCCAGGGTACTTCTGTAATTTCATCTTAGCTGAAAGTTTTTAAGGTTTGGAATTACTTTTAAACCCTGTTTGTGAAGCTTATAAATTAGTTTTGCTATTGAATAAAATACCACCATTTGCTTCTTTGGATCGTGTGATACAATTCATGCCTAGGAGTAATGATGCCTATGGAACTTCTAATCTGACGGGAAAAGAACTTAACATGTGAAGAGGTTTTAAATATTGATGACATGAGACTATTTCAGCCATTTCATAACAAATTTTGATGGACGTTATATGTTATTTACAACAATTCAATAACTGATTCATATGATAAACTAAAAGCATGTAATTTATGATATTAGATCAAAGTAAATGTAGACATTACACACTCCAATTTTTTAATACAAAAAAAAAAAAAAAAAATGTAGTGATTGGTTAATTTCTTCTTGTTATTGAGTTACTTTGATGATGGTCTGAATTTGAATCACTTTTTCCTTTATTATTACAATTAGCGTTCCTGTTAATTAAAACCCTGGTGAAGCCTAAACTTTTAATTTCCTTTTTACGGGCACAATTTACCGTGAATTACTTGCGTTCCAGACAACCATATAATTAGTTCCCTTTTGCTATTTTAATTCCTATCTTGGTTTCAAATTCAGATTTATGGAGTTTATGGTCTTTTCATCTTTTAAATTGAACCATAAACACAACTAGAACTTCGACCTGCAAGGTGTCCAATACCAGTCTAATAAAAGCTTCAAGATCCTTTAAATTTGCTGCTTCAATCTTCATCAACAAAGATGACAAACACTGAATTAACTTCAAGGTGCATCAACTGCAAGGTATGGTGGGTGCGTCAATTTAGAAATTCCATTTCTAAGGGAATAGTTGATTCTGCACTGTTTTGTGATTGGCTTAATTTATAATTTGATTGGTACAACAAAAGGAAGATCGTAGACAAACATTGGCAAAGAATAAATTATGGATTAGCTAAATATGGTGCGATAGTGTTGAATATGATTCAAAAGATACAGTCAATCACCACTAAGCAAGAAATGAAAAATGAACGACAAGTTCTGTCACCTATATGCACCAATTTGAAGAATTAAAGCACTCAAACTTAGCAAGAAAAGGACCTATAAGAATTTACCACCAATCTTCTGCTTTATGGGGTTTACAACAACAAGATAACAATTAACCCTTCTAAAAAGGAAGTACAAAAGCAAGAACCACAACCGAGACTTTCTGAATTGCAAGAAACAAATGTGGTACAACAGCCAAAGAGACTTCATTAAGAAGCAATACAGGCAGAAAAAAAAAAAAAAATTAAAGACCACAACTAGAAGAACCTCTACAACCAGGAAAAGGATTGGAAAAGCTAGAATCTCACAAGGTTAAACAGTAAAAACCTTTTTCCAGATTTGAATCAATAAGAAGTTGAAAATGAAGCACAGCCATTCAGCAAGTTGATATTGCAAAGTTCACACAAGCATTGCCTGGAAAAGTAAAGATGAAATTTGTGAGGAATTTTCAGAAAAGAGCATCTTTGGAGAAAGTGTAGAACAACAAATAGGCGCAAGAAAAGAAAAACAGAAAGGCTAGAAGCTATAATTCAGCATATTAGCAATTAGAGGAGGAAATCCAGCAAAGTTATGCTAACAAGAAGCTGAAAGTGCTTCCCTACTAACAGATTGAGCACTAATGTAAGGATCTCGAGGAAATCAAGTTATAGACCTCTCAAAAATAGTTTTATATGCAAGGATGGGTAAGGTCCATTATGAAACTAAGATATTAAAAAAGGGATAAAGGAGTCTGGCTTCGTTCATCAGGATACCAAAGAAGCTATACTTATGCAACCTCTAACTAGCATTCAAGATTGTTATTCCAAATAAGTTCATAAAAGAATTCTATACGGACCTTTCAAGCACTTTTATTGTTTTTGACCACCAATAAGGCAAAACTGCAGTTCAAGAATTTGTAATTTTTAACAAGAGAATTTCAAGAGATCAAGTTTTCTCCAACTAGAGGAATGAACCAGGCAAAAAGACACTCAGTAAACTTAGAACTACAGTCTAGTTTATAAAAAATTTATTTACGATATTAATACATGTCTTTTTTAATTTTTATAGAGCTATACAAGCATGTTATTTCAGTAAATTCATAGTTGGTCTAGTAGTTTACAAACTTTCAAGAGTTGGGAGTATTTTGTAAATTCAACCATTGCTAGAATAGCCAACCACATGTCTTTAATATTTAGTTTTAAGTGAGATAACTACATCTACAGTCCTAAACCTTGGTCCTCTTTTAGGATGAACAACTAACTCTTCTTTTTGTAATGAAGTCCCAAAACTTCAAAAAGTTCTGCAGGTAGTCATACATATTAAGCCAACAGCATATTTTATTAGTCAACTGTCAGCAGCACTTTCTGATATTTAATACAAAATAACACTTTTTCATTGCAGTCTTAAAACTTTTCTAAAAAATTAAAATCTTGTTTGTTGCATTATTTTCACTCTTGTTCTTCTTGAATGTGCAAGAAAGAAAACTAATTAATTGTCCAACATCAAATAAGAAGAGAAAACATTTCAATCCAGCAAGCAACTAAATTTTCCAATGAAAAATTTCCCTCCAAACAACAAAGCAAAAGATTTCAGCATCTTTTTTTTTTTTTTTCCCCTACAGTTGTCCTGGGCTTTCCAGTTTTTACATCAATTTCAACTTAGATTATTAAAAAATTGTTGGTTTCTTATGAGTTGTAGATTGTAATTTATAGGACTATTTTAAATTATGCTGAACTTCTAAAATAAAAATTTTTCCAACTTAAAATTTAAGTAAAAATTGAAAATTCAAAGATAATTAAAAGACAAATTTTGTTCAATATTTTAATTTGTCATTTGACAAAAGCAAATTTAATAGAAAAGTCTTGATGTTGCGAGTGGATTTGAAACTTCCTATCATCTTATACCATTATAGTGAACAATTTTTTCACTGAAAATTCTGAAAAAATGAACAAAGAAAAGTATTTTTAGCAATCATCTTTTGCTATTTTGCTCCCTAGTCAATCTTGGTCATAAATTCTAGTTATTTATCTAAGTTTCTGGTCTTCCTATCTTTTGAATCAACCATAAACAGAACTAGAACTTCAGAAATGGAAGATCTCCTCATTGGGTATCTTCTACATGCATTCCCATATTGTTTATGGCCAGAATACTACAGCCTACAGCAACATTGCAGTGGCAATGATGCTGGAATGTGCACACATTCCATATTTGATTGTTTTCTTGCCTAGTCCAAGTGTGCATACACCATACTGACCCACTGTACACCCTATGTTTGTGGGTGCACATAAAACCAGTCTAGGCAAGAATTTTCCTTGCATAATTCTACAAAAAGCAAATGTATGCAAACAGGATGAACTTTGACTATCCCAATGATGAGCAACAGAACAACCAGGTAATGATTGATCACAAAGGTGGCTTTAATCAAGAAATCATGCAATTGCAAGGAAGCCAACACTAGTAATTTCACAGCACAAAAGAAGGAGGTCAAAAGGAAGATTTTCTTTGTTTAAAGCATTTTATGCAACTCCATGATATAGGAAGTTGAATCTTACATCTAGCATATAATTGCTCAGGCAAAAGAAAAGAATCCTGATATTTCTGCCAGTCCTTTTCACCATATTCACATTCCAATCCATAAAGGTCACATTTTACAATCCACTCTCGCACAGACATCATACCAAAAGAAAAATAAAGGCATGTATAGCAGATATATCATGTTACCTTCTTCCAGAGAAAGTTGAATGGATCTTTTCTCCAACTCAACGGCATGTCTGCTAAGCTCAACTGCGGAAAGTGAACGAAGCACTAATACAACCAAAAAACTAAAAAATAAAAAACAGTAAATCAGTGCATAATTTTTTTTTTTTTTTTTGAAATGACAACTTATATAATCTTGCAACTGAAGCACTTACTCTGTAGATAATCCTCTTGATATGATTCGCCTAACTTCTTGAGTAAACTTTGCAACTGATGATAACGTTCCTCCCGGTGTAGGTTTTGCATTCCCTTGAAACAAGAAACCTTTGGCTCCTTCATATCTTGATGATCAAGTTGCTTTGAATTCAGGCAATCATCATTAATACTAGCACCGTCACAAATGCTGCCTTTGCCTGTTCTGCGTTAGATTTCCTACGAACATAAACAAGATGAGGATTTGCAGAATTACAAGTTGGAAGGCTCACTGGTGATGGCCTCTTAGCGCCACAAAACTTTGGTAATTGAGAATTGGGATGTCTATTTTCGTTCTGCACATCTCTCAATGCTGTTTTCTTTACTGCAACAGCAGATTGCCCACAAAGCTAGTTCCAAAGGTAATCCCATATTCACTCAAATTCTGAATCCATCTAAAATCCATTACAAGTCAAAAGATTAGAAAGTTACACCCATCAAATAAAGAGAAAAGAGGGACGGACTGTACCTTGGAGAGGCTGCTGCATGAAGCTCGGAGAGACTCGCGGCCGCTCATAAGAATGGAAGCTGGAGAAGCAGAAAATTCAATCGATAGACAAAGAAAAAAGGTGAAGATTACAGGGTAGCCGCGTACAGAAGATTAAGGTTCAGTAAAGTAACATTGTCTTTTTTGTTATAAAATAAGTTCTGATCGATGTTTGATATTAAAATTATTAAAATATTGTCTATGAATATTTTCAAAGAGGGCTAAATAGTTAAAATAATATCAAAATAAAAAAAAATTAAATAAAATAAAAAATTAATAATTCTTAACTCACCAATTAATGAATTGAGAAAACGAAATTTTAAAAGGTTTTTTAAACCTTCAAAAATACCTATAACAAATAATTTCTAAATCGGTTGCGAGAGTTTTTTAAATCCTGTTAACTTTTTAAAACTTCAATCCAAACAAGTGTTAAATTGATAATAATAGATCATATTGGGTTAAATGGTAAGAGTATGTTTTCTTTTACTGTAGTTAGTAGGAATATTTTTTTATATTTAAATTTTTATTTTATTTTAATTTATAAATATATTATTATTATTTTAATTATTTTAATAAATTATTTATTTATTATTAATTAATTAATTATAATTTTATTTAAATATTCAAAATAAATATTAAAAATAAGATATTATGATATAATACAATAATAGTAAGACAAATATAAAATATGATATAGCAATATTAAAATAATAAATAGAATATAATAATATATTAGAATAATTTTTATAAATTTATTAGAATTAACATAAATGAAATTTTTATAAATACATCCATCCGCTATTGTTGAGCTACATCGATTAGTTAAGATGCTTTCTAAAAGATTTTTCAATGACTGTTGGATTTCATCATGTCTGTTGGATACTTATTTGATCATCGTAGTTTTCTCCACCATTATTGCATCTCCTTTATGTGAGTAAATTGAAATAAGGAACTTTTTAAAAAGTTTACCCATGTTTGTTGTCCTCTTGAAATGCTTGTTATTTTCTTTCCATGTCTGTTGGTTCACATTCATGGTTATTGGAGCATTTAATCTTCTCTCTCTCCTCCTATTTTTGCCCTTACATGAAATGTTTTTAGCATGCTTAAATCCTGTCGTCTTTAGATGATTTGCCTTCATCTTTAATAGCACATTAGGATCAAATAAATATACTTATGCTTTGGCAGACAAATCTTCAAATATCCCTCCCTTATGACTTTGACATGTTTTCCAAAGCATTATTTTTGATATGTGCATTTTTCTTCTTTTTAGAGGTCAATACCACCCTTATTGGCAAAATCTACAATCACAAATACTCAATCATAAGGTTAAAACTTCTCTTGATTTTAAAATCATTTAAACCAACTATACAATATTTTAGAGGTTGAGACAAACAAGTTTCTTAATATCCTGTAACATCATCTAGTCTGGAAGATTGAGCGGTTAGAGACTTGTGGATCCCAAGTGGCCTTCAATGGGACGTTGAGTTACTACAAGATTTGTTTGAGCAGGAGGACCTTGACTCCATTCTTAGCCTCTCAGGTGGTATGAAGGCTCAAGAGGATGTGTTAATTTGGCATTTTGATAGGCGTGGGGGGTACACTGAAATCAGGTTACCGAGTGGCTTTTCGTATGGCTTATGGGGAGGGTTTGGAAGAGGAGCTGGTTTGTTGGACCTGTATTTGGAGTTTGCAGATCCTGCCAAAAGTGAAGATCTTTGTTTGAAAAACCTGTCGGGATTTCTTGCCTACTCGTGATCGGTTGTTTGTTAAAGGGATTGAAGTTCCTAATAGGTGTGTTTTATGTGATGGTTCAGGTGAGCACAAGATGCATGTCTTCATGGATTGCTCTTTTGCTGAGCAGTGCTGGAATGAGGTTGGTATTTAGCTTGTCGACGTTCATAAGACTATTATTTGGTTTGGTAGGTTATTGGTGAATGGTGATAATGACCTTAGGGTAAGTGTGTGTATGGTTCTATGGTTGATTTGGCAGTATCGAAATAATAAATTGTGGAATTCTAAACTGGTGCCTCCGAGCCTAGTGTGTACAGTCCTTGAGTTTCTTAAAGCAGTTTTAGGAGGTGAACGTGAATAATGTGAACGATGTAGGAGGTCTAGGGGACCAAGTTTGTGCGAAGTGGTGTAAACCTTTTATCAGGTACCCCAAGGTTAACATGGATGCCTTAGCTCATGCAGAGAATGGGATGGTTGGTTTGGGAATGCTGGTTCGAAACTATGAAGGTGTTTTTCGGGAAGGCCGAACCCGGGTCTTACATGGTAGATTTATGGCAACAGTTGCTGAAGCTTTGGGTTTGGAGGAGGCGTTGAGCTGGATTAAAGATAGAGGCATTGCTGAGGTGCAGGTTGAAATCAATGTGAAGGGAGTAGTTGATGGATTTCATTTGGTTGCTACAAATTCCTTTAAACTGGGTTGCAATTTATCTTCTTGTCGTTCTATTGCTCAACTGTGTTGAGGTGTTTCTGTTAGTTGTGTGAGGAGACAAGCAAATGAAGCGCAAATGCTTTAGCTGAAATGGCTCATTTTCAAGCTGGTCTCATGATTTGGAGTGTGGTTCCTCAATGATTCAGGGTCATTTTGATGTCTGATGTTTCTTCCTCTTGATTTAATGAAATTCATTTCTTCTAAAAAAAAAAAAAAATCCTAAAGCAACATCGGGATCAATATTTTACACATTAATGTGGAAGTACACTCATGTATGGACATAATCAACTTTGTTTTTTTCTAAAAGGATATTCTATACTTCTTGTTATTACACAAGGCTATTTATCTCATTACACAGAACTGTTCAAAATGCATAGGGCTATTCACCTTGGCTATTCATATAACCTTAAAGTTATTCAACTATTCTGCTTGATTTTTACCAAATTTCTTCTTGTTGATCAGGATAGTGTAAAACTTGAACAGGGCGGTTCACATGACTGAACTGGCTATTCCATCTTTTAAATAAGACCATTTTTTGTTTTTGCCTAAATTTACATAAAGTGGCTTTTTTATTTATTCTTCTTTTTCATTTCTATGCTAGCCATTTTCTATGGATGATTTCCGTAAATATATTTTTTATTATTCTTGGATATAACTAACATTTAAATACTTAGAAGAGGGATTAGAACTTTTAATAATTAATCTTATTCAAAATTAATAAAATCAATCGCATTAAACCCTTAGGATTAATATTGTTTCTTTAATGTCACTCTTAATTGATGCTCTGAGTTTTTGTTTTATTATATATTTTTTCATTTAATAGATAATTTATAATGCTAAATTATTATGTATATAAAGTTTTTAGTGATCTATGCTAATTGAATTTTAGCTTTTATCATATAAATTGGATGAGTAAGGTTATAGAAATGGGTGATTTTTTTTTTCTTATAGTGGAATAGATTATTTTCTTTTATCTTGTCAATGCAAAGTCTTATACTTGATGAAGTGATTAGAAATCTAAATAACATGTTAAGACAATAAAGAAAATATATAATTTGCTATATTATAATTTCATATTTATAATGGTCCAATCTATAATGTTTTTAAAATTAGACCAATTGATTAGTTAGACCAATAAAATCAATAATTGATTAGTTGATCAGTTCCATTATGAGCTAAAATTGAAACTCTTGAAAAATTAGTTAAAATAAAAATTGAGAAACCAAAATAAATCAATTCAAAATAAAACAATGCCATTTTATAAAAAAAAATTAAAAATTTGACTCAAAGTTTAAATATCAAAAATATTTTTTTTATTATTTTACTATTTAAATATTTTCAAAATAATTTAAAATAAAATATTATTAAACTAGAGCAATTAAACTAGTCAAATCAATTAATTAAAAATTAGTTAGCTGATCAATTGAGCATCTAATTTTATTTTAAAAATATTAATCTAAGTGAAGCTTAAATTAATGAGAATTTTGAGAAAATCATTTGTTTTAAAATCTCTAAAGTCATTTATAAAACCTTAAATAACTAATTTTTTTACATAGATTTTGGTGACTAGTAGTCAATCCTATGACTGAATATTTCACGTTCGTGATTTTGAGAAGCTAATCTCATTTTGAAACAGAATGTTAATACATTGAAGTCAAGCTTGCACTCATGTTTTGTATGGGCATAAACCTGAGTGAATAATTTTCATATTGATACATTATGCTGTGACATTTTTTAAGAAAATATTAGAGAATATCATAAAAATATTATGATCAACTATACCACATTAGCGAACATAAAATCATGAAAATATTACTTGAGCTACCTCAATGTTTGAACCAATCATAAATGTTAGGAGTCCTAGAAATAACAAATCAAAGAGGAGAGCAAAAGCACACTTAGGTAATCCAACCACATTTAATAAATACACGTTTTATAGTTTTAATCGCTATTTCACATCTCTTACAAGTAGCTTTATATGAATATCATGTGAAGATAGAGTTATACTGGTCAACCAAATATTAGCTTAATTCATAATATTTTTATACTTATTTTAGTTTAGAATTATGTTACTTTTTATTTGTATTTTGTGTTTTTACAGGTTTTCAGAACTTTGACAAAAAAAAAGGATAAAAAAGCTAACTTTGAAAGAAAGATTGAAAATTTAGGATTTCAATTATAAATAAATTCACTTCAAATTCATAACTAGGTCAGTTGGACAGAAAAAAAAAACTAAAACTTTTATGGTAGAAAGCTCAATATGTCTAGTTTTATACTTTTCAAATTGTTCATAAATTTGAATTTTCTACAAGGGGATATGCTAATTTTTTTGATCAAAAATTATATGTCTTAAACTAGCCTAATTTAAATTGGTCTTGAATTTCTTATTGGGCAGCCTTGTATTTTGGATTTAAGAGTTTTTGGACTTTTAATTTTAGTTGCAGATAGTGACATAAGGTTTAACTCATTTTTATGCTTATAGAGAATGAAACTAGCCTAGTTAGTGGTCAAATGGGCTTAAGCATAAGCTTTAATAGGAGGATGATCTAAAATAGTGTGTGATAGGGTTGTGAACTTATTTCAGTATTCAAATGCCATATATATATAATGATTTTAAGGATATATTGTACTTTATATGAGCTTTCACAAGGTTCCCATCAATCATTCTAAGTTCTCTATTGATGAATTGCATCTTTTACAAAAAAGTTTAGTAAAGATATTATAAATTAATGATTAGTGTCCATAAATTCAAGTATAATAACCCTAGTAATCACATAAGCTCCAACGAAGTGATGTCTAATGTCTATATGTTTATTTTTGGAATGTTGAATAGGATACACTAATGTTATTGCATTTGATAGCTACATGGCTAATAATTATGTCATAGTCTAGAAGTTATTACTTCATCTAAAGGATTTGAGCACAACATAAACTAGTAGCCATATATTTAGTTTCAATTGTAGGAAGAGCTACTAAATTTTAATTTTTATTGCTCTGAGGCACTAATGAATATTCTAAAAAGGTGACAAGAGCCTGAAATGTTCATTCTACCCACCTTTGAGTATATTAAAAGGTCAAATGAAGATCCTTTAGGATACCATAATCCTAAGTTTAGTGTACTATTCAAATATTCAAGAATGTGTTTGACTGCATACCAATGTGAATTTTTAGGATTAGCTTGATATCTTGCATAAAGAAAAACATTAAACCTAATATTAGGTCTGTAAGCAATTAGATGCAAAAGGCTGTTAATCATACCTCTAAAGAGCTTTTGATCTATTGCCTTACCTTTCTTATCCAATTCAAATTTGGTGTTTGTGCTCAAAGAAGTTTTGTAAGGCATGATTGTGTCCATACAAAATCTCTTTATAGGAGCTCTTAGGTGTACTTGGTTTGATTAATGAAGATTTTATCCTTTCTTTGCTTGATTTGTAGCCTAAGGAAGAATTTGACTTCTCTTATCAGGCTTATCTAAAATTCATTTCTCATAATTTTTGAGAAATTTTAACACAAACAAAAATTAGTATAACAAAATATAATATCATCAATGTATATTTAGACAATTTACATATCTTTATCACGTCTTTTAGTAAAATGAAATCTTTTAAGAAACTTTTTTCCAAAAGAAAGTTACTCAACCTTTTCATACAAAACTCTAAAAGCTTGCTTGAAGCCATGTAAGGCTTTAGTGAGTTTGAAAACATAATTTGAAAATCCATGACTTCCAAAACTAAAAGGTTGTTTAATATAGAATTCCTCCTTTATGAATCCATTTAAAAAGTACTTTTGACATCCATTTGGAATAGTATTAAATTCATTAATGATGCATATGCAAGCAAAATCCAAATTGCTTTTAACCTTGTAACTAGGGGAAAACATTTCATCATAATCTATGTCTTCCTCTTTGTAACCCTTGGCTACTAATCTAATCTTATTCCATATTATAACATCAACTCATTAAGCTTATTTCTAAACACCCATTTAATTCTAATAATGAAATGGTCTTTGGATCTTAGAGCTAAAGTTTGTGCGTTATTCGTTTCAAATTGATTAAGCCTTTTTTGCCTAACAAGAACATAATTTTCATCATTTATGGCCTCATCCATGATCTTAGCTCAAAAAGAGAAACAAAAGCATATTATTACCTGGATTTCTAAAACATGATATAGTTATCACTAAAGATGAAATCCTTAAAACGGTCCTTCTTGTTTATCCAATCCTTTTTAAGCTCTTTAATAATCTACTTTATACTCGGAGAAAGTTGAGGAAGATCTCCAACTCTTGATTTATCATTGATTCCATAGTTTATAAGGAGTTTTGTTTAAAGTAGATCGTACTAAAACTTTATTTAAAACATAGCAAAAGGTGTTAATGGCTTCCGCCCAAAAATATTTTGGCAAATAATACTCATTAAACATAATCTTTGCTATCTCTTAAAAAGTCATATTCTTTCTCTCAATTGCACCATTTTGTTAAGGAGTTCTAGGAGTTAAAAAATTATGAGAAATTTCATTTTCACTATAAAAATTTGAAAATTGGCATATTCAAATTCTCCACTATGATTACTCCTAATGGCTAAGATTTCAAATCCTTTTGATTTTGATTTCTTTTAACAAAAGAATTAAAAATGTCAAAATAATAATCCTTATGAGGGAGGAATAAAAACCAAAGTAAACCTTAAAAAATATCAACAATGACAAATGCATGCCACCCAAACTAGCAACTCTAGTAGGGATAAAAATATCCATATGCAATAAGTAGAAAGGTCTTAATGATGTTACCTTGTTCTTAGCTTTAAAAAAAGATTTGAGTTATTTACCTCTTTGACATACATCACAAATTCCTTCTTTAGTAAAGTTGATCTTAGGAAGTCCTTCCACTAAGTTATTCTTAATCTATTGATCAACTTTATGCTAGCATGTCCAAGTCTTCTATGTCAGCTCCAACCTTTATTCACTATGGTCACTAAGCATTTAACATCTTTTTTTGTTATTAAATTTTAATCAACAACATCTATTTTGAACTTTTTTACTTATAAAAAGCAATTTTTTGAACTTATTCTTAACACATAGCAAGCTTGAGGTTTAAACATAACTCTCAATCCTTTGTCACATAATTGACTTAGACGTAAAAGGTTATGTTTAAGTCCATCAACTAATAGAACTTTATCATAAATATGAGAGTCAACATCCTTACTAATTTTACTTATACCCATATTTCCATTATGACTGAAAGAGACATTTAGGTCATTTAACTTTATCAAATTTGAAGAAGAACTTCATATCACTTATCATATGTTTTAAGCAACCACTATTAAGATATCATTCCTCTTTCTCCACTATTACTTACAAGCACACTTTAAAGGCAACATCATTTATTTTTAGGTACCTCAATCCTCTTGGGTCCATGTCAATTAGTTCTTGCCATTTGCTCATTATGCCTTCTAGTATGACAATGGTATCCAATATGGATATGCACACCATAATAATAGCATTCCCCATCAAAGCGTATGTGTGTTTTATCTTAGGGGCTATGTACACATGTTATTTCGTATAAATATGCATTTTGTTTTGGTTGTACCTAGGTACAAATTTCTTAAGTGTATAAGCATGAGATGAATAGCCTCTAAATTATTGGATGTATCCTTTTTTTAATGGTTTTTCTATAAGGCATGTGCACAAGTTTGTGGTTATGCTTAGGCATGTTATGGTAGTGCCTTAATATATGCCTTTACATGTTTTACTCTCTAGGCTTTTATGGTTGGTACATATATGCATAATTGGCCTTTAAAGTTGAAGGTCTAATGTTGGTATGTGGAGTTGGATGAGACCTTGATCTTGTTACTTATACTTTAACACTTACATTTAACTTTTGAGGAGCATTTGGTTGTCTTATTTTCAGAGGACTAGGTGTTCTAATATGCTTGGCTCTCATGAATATGGTTTTAGAATGTAGCAAGAGTAGAAAAAGATGATACATTATATCATAAGCTATATTTAATGCATGGACTCCTTTGGACTTAAAGGATGGGGTCAAATTGCTCATTTCCTTTTGATAATTAATAGAGATTCTTCTTAAATCTCTTATCTTCATCTTTTAAAGATTCAACCTCTATTGTGAAAGAATCAAATTCTTAAGAGAATCTTTGAAGGATTTATTTTCCTTTTGAAGAGAAAAATAATTATTTTAGGGAGTCATCACTCTTAGTAAGCTTAGAAATGATGTCATATAATTTTTCCTTAGAATAAGAGTCAATGAGGTTTACCTCTTATTCATCATTTCTTTTACTTCCGCTCTGAATTACTTGACGACGAGCATTATTCATCTTTCAATGCCATGAAGTAGAGGTTTGCCACCTCCTTCTTATCTTTTGAGCTTTTAGATTTTGTGGCGTTAGTATCATCCTAAGTTGCCTTGCTAGCTTTTTTTCCTTTCTTAAAATAGTGATTTTTGAAAGGATACTTGTGTTTCTTCAGCTTTGAATGATTTATTCTGAGATATTGCTTTCATTTTACCCATAACAAATTACTTGGTTTCTTGAACTTCTTTTTTTATATCCATTCTTTATCTTTCCTTTCTTATTAATGAGAAATCTCCTTCCTTAATTAGAGATAAGAGCCCATTACTTATCCTTACTATAATCATTACTATCACTTGAAGATGTTAATAAAGAATTAAATGGAGTTTTAGTATGTAACTCTTTTGCCTGTAAGGCTAGGTTTTTCTTTCTTTGGCCTACATCACTAGCTGGCTTTTTTTAATGTAATTTCATATGTTAGTAGTTTGCCCATGAGTTCATCCAATAAGAGTGCTTCTAATTTGTTTACATACTTTATGGTAGTTTTTTTGGCTTATCATTTATTCTTAGGTGTGATTCTAAGGATCTTAGACATCATGTCTTTAATTGTGTAAGTTTTCCTTAAACTCTTTAATGTCTTACTATGTCAATGAACTTGTTGTAAATTTTTTTGACAGGCTCATGAGGTTGATATACAAATGTTTCATACTAATAAGTATGCATTTGTATCTTTTTCTTCTTGACTTCATTCATTCCCTCATGCTAAGTGTGGAGTGTGTCCTAAATCTCCTTAGCTAATGTGCACATTTGAAGCTTGACATGTTAAGATTTATAAATGGCATAGAATAAAAATGCATTTCTCTTCTATTCTTTAGATTGACCTCTTTTTCTTCTTATGTCCACTCACTTTTTGGCTTGGGCATCATGACTTCTCTAACCATCTTTGTTGAAAATTCTTTTCCTTTTTCTATTATATTTTAACATTCTAAAATTTCACTATCAAGGAACATTTCCATTTTATTTTCCAATACCTATAGTAATCACTTTGAAAAAGGGAAACTTATGGATAGATTCAGATTCTTTTTGACTTATTATTTGTCTTCACTCTTTGTAATGAAGCTTGATAAAAAAAAAAGACTTGCTCTTATATAATTTATGGTCCTAAGAAGCCCTGTAAGGGGATGAATAGAGTAATAACAAATTTCTTCAAGAATTGATGAACTTCAAGATACCAAAGTAATCACACAAACAAACATAAGTTTCATAGAGATTCGACATAACCTTGACCTATGCCTTCTCTTTTAGTTTTACTATCTCAAATAATTTATAGTTGCTACTCAAACCTTTACAAGTAAACTTCAATCTATGACTTAAACCCTACCCAAGAAAAATTTTTTAGGCATTATTTTAAAGCCTTTTCTAATATAGATTTGTAGGCACTATTTTAAGTTTTTCATAAAATATCTTAGAAGGTTTTGTTATCCTACCTAGAGATGATCCTCACATACAATAATATAAATTTAGCACAATGGAGAATCATTCAGTAAGTTGTTCTGAAGGTACCTAATAAAGTTTAAAGTATAAAAAATGCTTGAGAAAGAAAAAAAAAAAAGGAAGAAGATGATCACTATTGAATATAAGACGTTTCTTAAGCTTTTCTTCTAACTCTTTCATACGTGAGGAACTACCTTTTATATAACACAGGTTGGAAAACTAGGCACTACTCACAAATTTACCAAATTCCAAAAATAGCCATTTAACTATGGACAACCTATTCATTCTTATGAATAAGAATGTTTTTATGTTAAAATGTGTTGCTCCAACTGTCTTCAAGACTGAATGGTGATATTACATCAGTTAGACTTAGCTAAATTTGAATTTCAATTAGTTTTATAGCTTTATTTTATTGAGAATTAGCCTATTCAAAGGATGGATTTCTTATTCATAGACTTTTCAAATTCTGGATTCATGAATGAGGTCGTTCCAAGTGGTCATTCCACATTGTTATAGTCCATTCAAACATTCAATATAAAAGGTTTCATTTTCTTCAAAATGAACAAGACAATGCATTTTGGCTATTCTAAGAGTCTGAGTGTTGTTCCACTTATATATGCAAAATATTCAATTCAAGACACAATGAATGGAACCATTCAACTAGGCCATTCCTAATACTCCAGTCTATTCTAACTTTTTGTTTGAAAATCTTAATTTTTATTCTTGGTGAACAAAGTCATACAACTAGGTATCCATGTCTTCATTTGTTTTCATTTGTCATTCCAGCTTGAGTGAAATCTTTCATCTTTGTCATAAGGATATATGGGATCGTTTCAATTGACCATTTAATACTTGGTTAAGCTAAACAACATTTTTCTTGAAAATTTTGAAATTTATACATGGTGAACTAGCTTATTTTAGTTTGCAAAGGTTGTTCCACAACCTTAACATGACTTCACTATGACACATAAATTGTTAAACAAAGTTTTGTGATGACAATTGTTACCTTTGAGCATTTTGCCTAAAATCTTTTATTTTTCTTCATGTTGAATAACCCTATTCCAACATGCATAAGGTCATTCATCTTTGGCAAGATAAGTAATGAGACTTATGGTTTTGCCTTTACTTGTTCCTCATAATCTTTATTATTTTCTTTGTTGCTTTTTTGCAATTAAGGGATCTAAATACATAAACAAACACTTGCAATCAAAATTATTATTTAACCTATGTTTGCAATCATCAAAATTAAGAATTATGAATACAAGGTTCAACAGAGTTATTTTGGTATTTTATATCAGTATAATAGTTTATCATATAAAGGACTGTAGTTTATCATATAAAGGACTATATAGTATAATATTTTTATTTAAGAAGGATTAAAGTGTGCCATAGTTTTAGAAAACCAAGGTTGAAACTATGATCACTAAAACATGAATGAAATTATGCAATATTTTTGAGTAAAATATAGTAGAATTGGTTTATTATATCTTAGTGAATTTTTAAATAATCTATTCTCCTAACTTCAGGATGCTTAAGAACTATCAATATAAGAAACAATAACAAAATTAGAAATAAAAGGTTATGAAATTTGCAATGTAGCATAATTATCAAAGATTGTTATTCATTTAATATAGTATGTTTAATACTAATCTACTTAATTACTACAATGATACTTATCCCAATTCCATATAGTATTTCACTATAATATCAAAATTCATTGACTAAAGAATTTTATATAACTATGTAAAGCCTAAATGATGTGTTAATAAATGCATCCCATCATTTACATTAAAAGGGAAAAATGGTAAATTTAATTTTGTTTGTGCATTCACAACTTAGATATGCATAGTTAAAATGCTAAAAAATTTTCATTTATTCAATCTTTAACTTTCTATAGTAGATTTTTCTTATTGGCTGCTCCTAGACCAATCTCCACCCATTGTGTTCCTCTCAATTACACTAGCTTGAGGTAATATTTCATCATTTGGTTGTCATTTGTACCTTCTTTTGAGACTACTTTTTTGTAACCTACAAGCATCATTCATAAAATGTCACAGTAATAATGTAGAAGTAAAAATGTTTTAAATTAAACATAACTTAAAATTAAAGAGGTTTATCATGTTTAGTGGTGCCAAATTTAGTACAAGTTTTCCTATTATGTCATTTCTGATCATACTTTTTACAAGTCATAATTTTTCTTTTACTTTTAACATTCAGAAAAGTCTCCTCATCTTCTTGTTTCACCCTATAAACCTTTCTGGTTTTCTCTGGTATCACCTGGCTTTCATTATCAAGTTCTAGGTCTTCTTTAAGCATAAATGAATTACACTAGTATATGTTTCATGTAAGTGAAAACACTATAATAATCATCATAATACTCTTCAATATCATATGTATTATATCTAATGGCTATATATTTGCACAACTATCCATTTATGTCCTACCATTTGCAACCATATGTTCTTTTCATTCCATTTAATAGCAAACTTGACCTTACCTTTACCTCAAATTCTTCATTTCTACTAGGTAATATTTGCATGCTTTACTTTCTTAAATTATAGTGTTCAAAGTCTTCATTACATTTAGTGTTGCATTCCCTTCCCATGTACAACATTTAACAAACCTTTTCTATAATCTCACCATACATTTTTGCTTAACAAAATCAATCAAATTAAATATTGGAATTCTCTAATCTTATTCACCTAGTTATGAATGACTCCATCATGTTTTTTATTAGTTGCTCATTCTTAGCTACAACATCATATGTATGCTTGCTCTAATATTCCCTAAAAATTTCTATAAGTTATTTCCATGACATTTCATTACTTTTTTTTTTTTTTCAATTCTATCATGCCCTTCTTAAAGTGTAAGCTTATGTGAAGCTTTAACCACAAGCTAGTACTGTTTCCTAGGTGACAAATCCTTAAATTCTTTTTTTGTATATTCATGAATGTGTTCCTAGCATAATATCTATAGGCTATTTATTAGACATGAAGGTCAATATATTAATGTTGTAGTCTTAAGTGTGATCCAGTAAAAGGTCATATAACCATTTCTAGTTGTCAACTCTTTCATATTTGACCGCAAAAATATAATAAGTAAGACAATTTCATTGCTATTAGGAAACACCATCAAATGCACCTTTCAAATGACAACTACCCATACTAATGAATGGTCTGCTCCCATCCTTGAACATATTAATAACTCTTTTATAACATACAAATACCCTAAAAATTATGTTGGATCATCTAAGGTGTTCCTTTTTATAGGTTGAATTTCATCACATTTTCATCAATTTAATGAAACACACTATCCATATGGTTTTTAAGCTTATGAAAACTATCCCTATGTGTTCCTTAACTTTGCATCCTTGCTTGAGCTCTAACCTTATACAATTACTACGTAGGAACATCAACTCCTTATTTGTTTGTCAACTCTAATGCTATGAGATCATAACTTATGTTTGGATCAATATTTAACCTTCCATTAAGTTTAGATGTGACCTAAGAAGTTATGGCATATGGATTTTTATTACTAGCTGACCACATATTTGTATTATTCATTCCTAATAGTTTTAACTATGAATACTTTATTGTCATCTAAAATTAAGGCATGAATTCTAAAAGTGCAATGAAGTGTTGCACATTTATATGTTACTCTATCTTTAATTTTATTTAAAATTTATCCCATTTTGATTGCATAATTGGTTATGGCCTTTCTATATGCTTTTGAATCCCAAAATATATTGCCCACCTCAAAAACTATATCCCTTTTATTACTCCATTTCCATTTATTAGCATAAAAGGCTTCATAGTCTATATGCCTTTTCCTTTATTTTCTTATACTCTCTTAACCCTTATTATCTTTATCATTTGAATCAATTACAATCCTACCCCTGTTAGAATTATTAGAACCAACATCACATAAGCTATTATCATCATAAATAATGCCATGAGGATTATCCATATGATCAATATTTCCATCACTATCAAAGATCTCTAAACTCTCACTATCATTACTAATTTTTTATAACTAGTCCTTATCACTATTATTTAATGAAGCAAAATCATCATCATTCAAACTCATCATCACTAAGTTAAATACTTTACAATTGCTCTTGAAATACTTACCTCCTACTTCTCCTAAATCCACTACTTCCTCTAGTACCTTTACCACATCAACCCATCCTAACATCACCTACTCCTTTACTCCTACAAGTAGAATCTCTACCAAAGTCACACCTAAAATCTTACCACTAGATCTAATTTTTTCTAGCTAGCTTTAGGTTCATTTGGAATGTCAAAATCAAGCAAAATATTATATTCATTTTTGTTTAAGTAAGCTGATGAGATTCTTATGTAAAACAACATATTAGGCTCATTTCTCTCAGTTGGCAAAATAGGGTTAGTTGTATTGTGGTTAGGATCATCAATTATGATAGTAAGTTCAATGGGTAAATCTAGTTATGTTTAGAATAATGAAATTTCACATCTTTCATAATAGGTAAATCTAGTTATGTTCAAAGTGTTATTTATCTAACATATTATGTTTAGAATATAATGAAATTTAATATATTTTATAATAAGTTCACTACATAGGAATCATTCACTACATTGGCTTATTAGCATAAATACTAACATTAGAATTATGCAAATTTGGTTCAAGTACTAGTGATTTAAGTTACTACATATATCTCAACCTCATTAACCTCACCAGGACCATATTAATGTTACATTCATTCACCTCAAGGGTCTCCACATTTACCTCACCACCTCTTACACTAGTAAACATATGATCACCAACAATGCCTAGCTCTACTAGTGATGTGTCCTCCACAATGTAAATTGGTATTTCTATATTTTCTTTCAGTAAACCAAACATATTATTCATATCTTCATCAATCAATATTCTAAGACCATTAGCATATTAAATGTTAAGAAAATCTAAATATATATGGAAAAAAACTGAAAACAATCACCAATTAAAGACGAATTAGTATACTTTATTATGGTTCACAAAATTAATTTCTCCTTTTTTATCCTTATAGTTGAAGCACAAAGTATGTTATTTAATCCCTAACATCTATTAAAAAGATTGTATTTTGTCAACAAAATAAAAAGTTCAATATTTAAAATATTACATGGGCTGGCTTTGATTTTTAGAAAGAAATTTTAGTTTTCAATCACCATCACTATAAGAAAAAGGCAAATCACTAATAGAATTTACTAATGAAAAAGAATCCATCGATAAATTCTGAAGGATTAATGAAGGATAGGGATTAAAATTAAAAGATAAAAGGTGGCAATGGAATTCTAATGGACAACTACTGAAATTTACTGATAGCCTATTTTCATTGGTAAATTTTTGCACTACAAGTTGGTGCGAATATGTACGGACATATTTACTAACGAAAGGCAAGTGAAAAGTCACATGAAAAAATTGGCATTAACTATTTCATCGATAATACTTCAATTTTCATATATTTTTTAATTTATTAATGGATTATTAATGAATTTTTTAATATGATATGGTAGTCCATTGGTAAATTCATCACTAGATGCTTTATAATTAATGAGTGAAGCATTTCTTCTTCCTTTGCTCTCTTTCATCTCATGATCTGTTCTCTCTCTCTCTCTCTCTTGTGTTGCGACTATTGTAGGAGGAGGACGCCACTGCCAATGTTGTGCCAGATTTGTTCCCCTCTCCCTTCCTCTCCTTATCTATCCCTCTCCCTATCTATCCCCTCATTCTCACTCTCTCTCTCTGTTCTGCAGCCGATGATATTTTGTCGGAAAAGAATTTTGTTGTTCATTGTAATTCTATGAATATTGATGAAATTGTAATTTTGTAAGTATTGAAAATTTTGTGATATTGAATATTGATATTGTTCTTGAAATTTGATATTGATATTTTTTGATATTGAATATTGATATTGAATTTTAATAATTTTATTTTGATTTTTTGTGCTATTGAATATTGATATTGATATCGATACTCTATTATAATTTTGTTCTGCAATTATATTTTTGTGATACAATATTGAATTTTGTGATATTAAATTTTGTTGTGAAATTATAATTGTGATATTGATAATTTGTTGTGAAATTAGTGAATTTAGTATAATATTTTTAGTGAATTATTATTAATTTTAGTGTATTATTATATTTAGTGAATTTTAAAATTTCAATGTAATTTAGTGAATTTTAAAAATTTAGTGTAAATTTAATGTAAATTTATTAAAATTGTGTAAATTTTGTAACTTAGTGTAAATTCATTAAACTATGTAAATTTATGAATTTTTGTGTATTATTAAATTTAAATTTTAGTATAGTTTTTAGTGTAATATTTTAATTTTAAAATTTTGTGAATTCTAGTGTAATTTTTTCAATTTTGGTGAATTAGTATAAATTTATTGTAATAGTGTAAATTTCAATGAATTATTATAATATTGTTTAGTTTTTTATTATAATTTTTAGTGTATTATTACATCAAGTGAATTTTAGTAAATTTTAAAAATTTAGTGTAAATTACATGTGTTTTTTCAGTGTAATTTATTGAATTTAGTGAAGTTTATGAATTTGGTGTAAATTTAGTTTAAATTTTGTAATTTAGTGTAAATTTAGTGCAAAATTTGTAAATTTTATAATTTAGTTTAAATTTAGTATAAATTTAGCATAAAATTTATAATTTAGTGTAAATTTATTAAATTGTGTAATTTTAGTGTAAATTTTATTAGTTTTTAGTCTACTATTAAATTTGAATTTTAGTATAGTTTTTAATTTAATATTGTAATTTTGAATTTTATTGAATTTATTGTACTATTTTAATTGTTTGTGAGTTTTTGAGGTATTTATAATTTTCAATAAATTTGTGTAATATTATAATCCATAGGTTATGATTTAGTGAATTTTAATAAATTTTTAATGAATTTGTAAGTATTTATAATTTTTAATGAATTTGTGAAATATTATAAAGTTTAGGTTATTATTTAGTGAGTTTTTGTATTAATATCAATTTTGAGTATTGTAATTTATAATGAATTTTTGTAATATTGTAATTTTTGAGTGAAATTTGAGCAATATTGACATTTTGGTAATATTGTACTTTGTGTAGATTTAGTGAATTTGTGTAATTACATTTTTTTATTATAATTATTACTTTGCATTTTGTGATTAGTTTGCATTTTGTGATTAGGTGGCAATTTTTAAGAAATCTGCGCTTCAAAAAAGTAGGTATTTAATTTATACATTATTCATATTTAAAATGATTAATAAATAAAATTCAAAAAAATTTGATGATGTCAAATATTTGTATGATATATTATGAAATTCTAAGAATTTGTATGTTATTTTATATTTGTTATTATAAAATATTTGTATGTTATGACATATATTTTAATAATAATTTATCAAAATTTTAGTAATATTCCACAAAAATTGCATTAAAATTTTAATGCTTTCCATAAAATTTAGTATTATTCCATAAAAATTTCATAGAATTCCAAAACTTTTGATAATATTTAATAATATTCTATAAAAACTTCATAAAATTCCAAAGATTTCCATAAAATTAATAATATTTCATAAAATTCTAATTGTTTCTATAAAATTAATAAAATTTAACAAAATTTCAAACAATTCCAAAATTTTCCATAAAATTAAATAATATTCCATAAAAATTTCATAAAATTATAAAAGGTCATAAAAATTTCATAAAATTATAAAGGTTTCCGTAAAATTAATAATATTCTGCAAAAATTTCATAAAGGTTCAAAACTTTTCATAAAATTTTGTAAAATTTCAAAGATTTTCGTAAAATTAATAATATTCTACAAAAATGTCATAAAATTCTAAAATTGTTCATAAAATTTAATAATATTCCATAAAAATTTCATTCAATTCTAAAGGTTTCCATAAAATTAACAATATTCTGTAAAAATTTCATAAAATTTCAAAATTTTCCATAAAATTTAATAATATTCTATAAAAATATCATAAAATTCTAAATCTGTTCATAAACTTTAATAATATTTCATAAAAATTTCATTCAATTCCAAAAATTTCAATTAGAATTACGTAAAAATTCCATACTAAAATTTCATAAAAATTCCTTAACATTTCATAAGAATTCCCTAAAATCAAGTAAAATTTTGATATAAAGCAGTAAATAAAATTTTATAATATTAAAGTAATTCAAAGTGAATAATTTTCATAAATTATAACTAAAATGCCCTAAAAATAAAAGTTAAATTTGAATGCCATAAAATACTCAAAAATATAATTGCCATTAATTGGCTTAAATTTTAAAATATATTGAATGCCATAAATATCCAAAAATTTTAAAAGCTCTAACTTGGCCTAAAAATGTGAATGCTATAAATTGTCATGAAAATAAAATTGTATTGAAAATAAAATTAATTTTGTATGTTAAAAAATATCCAAAAATTTTCATTGGGCAAAAATTTATGATGCCTTGAATAGCTCTAAAAATAAAAGTATATTCAAATCCATAAAATTTTGCATGGGACTATTAGTTGAATACTTAAGTAAAATATTGTTAAATTTTATTGCAAAATGATATTTTTCTATTGAATATTATATGTTTGTACTTAATGCTTATCATTACTTAATGCTTATAATCATTTTTAAACTTTTTTAAAAGGAAAATACCAAAACATGATGTGATTTATAAAAAATTTGCATGAATTTCTTATAAATTACTAAGAATAATATATAAACATAACTATAAATACCCGTTTGGTGTCCTTCTCACTTGTTGATGAGAGGATATCAAATTATCCAAAGTGGACAATTTAAAGATTTTATTGTTTAATATAACTAGCTATACACAATATATTTCATATTCTTACAAAATTTTAGCAGTCATGTCAAGTATATTGTTACGACAAATGGTCATACAATGATGAGTTTCTAAATAGGTTAGGTTCTTACCTTATAGACAAGTAAAGATAAAGAGATAGTATTAGACAAAAAATAATTTAAAATATAACATAAAAATTTTAATATAAAAAATATTACATGTATGTTTAATTGTATTGTTCTTTTCTAATTTTTAGGATAATATAATGAAATCAGATAGAAATTATATGCATTTTACGCTTAAGGATGATTATTACAGTTAGAATTCTTAGAATGTGCATATCAGTTCATTTAATTTGCTATTTCTCAATCTGAATTTATGGATGAAAATAAGATTAGATGTCCTTAATCATAAGAAATGTCAAAATCATAATTATTTAGAACCAAATACTAATTATATCTTATGCAAAATGGTTTTGTTGCTGGCTATTACTAATTGTATTTACACGATGAAGTGTGTGGATCTGGAACCTCACTTGCACATGAAAAAGAGCTTCTAGTTGATAATTTATGTGCTAGTGAATTAGAGCCTAGTTCATTGTATAATATGATAATGGATGACGTCAGTTTGGGGTTTGATTGGAGTGAAATGAATGAAGCCCGTAATCTGATATCTCAGAAGTTGTATGATATGCTTGATGCAACTAATGAAAATTTATGCCCTATTTGTGAAAAAAATTCCAAGTTATATGCAGTTTCATGACTAATGAATATCAAATCAGAGCACCATTTATTTGAAAGAGCATTATAATGATATTTTATAATGGAACAATGAGTTATTACTTGAGGATAATAAAAGGTTGATAGTTTTTATAACACTAAGAAGTTGATGCAATGTTTAGTTCTTCCAGTGGAGAAGATTCGCTACTCTAAGAATAATTACATATTATATTAGGGTGAAGACAGTGATATGAAAACATGCAATTTTTGTTATTTTTCTAGATATAAGTGCATGCCTCGAGATTCAAGTACATCTAAAATAAAAATTCCATATAAGAAGATGTATGACTTTTATCTGACTCTAAGGTTGCATAGATTGTATGCTTTTGAAGCAACTACTAAGTATATGAGGTGACATGTTAAGCATAAGTAAAAAGAGGGGTTTGAATCATTTCAATCGTGTGAATCCACATTGTTTAGATCCTCTTGCATAGAAGCATTTCAACCGTGTGAATCCACATTTTTCATCTAAAATTTGCAATGTTTGTCTAGGATTTTGCACTGATAGTTTTCAAACTTTTAGGTAATCTAAATAATAATATTCATATTGCCCAATTATTATAACAACTTACAATTTACTTTTTTAAGTGTATATGAAAAAGAATACATGTCTATTTCTATTTTGGTTCCCAAACCAAACATTCCTAAATAAAAGTTAGATTTATTCTTGCAACTTATGATTGCAAAACTGAAACAATTATGACAAATTAGAGTAGAAATATATGATATTTCAATAAAATATAATTTTTAGATGCAAACAGCTTTGCTATGGACTATAAGTGATTTTCCTGCTCTATGATATATTGCATGGCTGGAATATTCAAGGCAAACTTGCTTATCCATATTGCATGGAACACACTGATGCCTTCATGCTTATGAATGGTGGTAAGCAATCATAGTTTGATAATATTCATAAATTCTTACCTTTGGATCATTTGTTTAGATATAACGAAATTAAGTTTCTTAAGAATCATATAGTTGAAGATCTATCTCTGTCCATACGACTAGGAATGGAGGTATTAGAGAAAATCACTTGATTACAATTGATGAATGTAACTAAAGTTAGGTATGAAGAGGTTAATGCTCAAATATTAAAATGAACAAGATGTGGATAGAAGAAATGAAGTAGGTTTTGAGATTTACCTCATTGGAGTATCAATTTAATAAGGTATAATTTCAATGTCATGCACATTAAGAAGAATGTGTTTGAAAATGTTTGTAATACAGTGATCAACATTAAAGGAAAATCTAAAGATAATGCCAAATCTAAAAAAGACTTGAAGTTATTTTATTGTTGTCTAGAGTTGAATTGGGACAATACAATATGAAACTATCCTAAGGCAAAGTATACCCTACATAAGCAAAGTAAATAAGTCTTATGTAAATGACTAAAGGATATTTGATTTCCATATGGGTATCATATTCAATATGGGTTGATGCGTTGATATGCAAAAGCTGAAGTTGTTTAGAATGAAAATCCATAATTGTCATGTGTTTCTGTAGTGATTACTCCTTATTGCTTTCTGTGAGTTGTTGCCTTCATAAGAATGAAAACTACTAATGGAGTTAAGTCTATTTTCAAGGAACTCACTGTAACTCAAATTTGAGAGGAAGACATGACACATTTGGAATTTAACATTCCTTTGATTTTGTGTAAGTTGGAAAAGAATGTCCCTCTAATTTTTCTTTAATTCAATGGAACATTTAATACTACATTTGGCATATGAACCTAAGTTATCAAGTTATGTGTAATACCAATAGATGGATCCTTTTGAGAGGCACACTTCATTTCATTGTATCCATTGTGAATTTTAGTTGTAATGATATTATTTTATTCATTCATACATACTTTAATCCTTTGTTTATGTTGTAGGTTTCTTTAACATTTAAAGAATAATGTTAATAATGAAGCATGGATTCAAGGTTTTATTTACATTACATCCTTAGTTGAAGAAATTGCATTATTTTGAACCACATGTGTATATAAGGCATTAAAAGTATCTTAAAATGATAATGGTGAAAACACTGAAATGATCAATAGACCTAGGAATTTGTCAATTTTTACTTACGTAGGTAGGCCATTTGGTAGACTTAAAAGTGGAGTGTTGACTGATGAAAACCTAAGGGTTCCTTCACAAGTTTCATCCACAGAAGGTGAGTCAAGGCCTAAGATCAGGTCGAAAGGCATAATCGATGGATAACAGGTGAATATTCTAGTACTACCCCTTATTGGTCTCGAGGGACGGAGGAGGCTAGGTTAGTTGAAAGATGGTTATCAGTTATTTCAATATTGATTCAAGTCATATATGAGTATACAATATATAATAATAAATAATAAATTCTAACAATAATTATTCAATTACTAACAGTAATTATTCAATTACCAATATAACTAATTGGTTGTTTTATATCTTTTAGGTAAATGATCCAACAAATAGAATAATAGATCAACTGATTGCTTATCTTACCAAGGGTCCGTTACGAAATGTGACAATGCATCCCGTTTACTTTATAAATGAGTACAAGTTTCACACTTAAAAATATAGTTCCAATAGGGCATCAATCAATAAAAAAGTAAGTATTAAGAGTTCTAACTATAATGAAAATGCTTATTACAGTCAAGTGATTAAGGTTCTATAGTTGGAATATACTTTACTTTTGATATAAAGAATTAGTTTATTTAAATGTGAACGGTTTGATCTGACACCTAATGTTGGAACAAACATGCATGTAAATTATAATCTTTTTTAAATCAACCACAAGTGTAAAATTAATAAGTATGAACTATTTATATTGGCAATACAAGCTTGTCAAGTGTATTATTTTCCTTATCCCAGTTTACGATGGGATAAAGCTAATTGATGGGCAGTATGCAAAATTAATGCTAGATCATTTGTCGAAATAAAAGACGAATATGTAATTAAGACATCATCTCAAGCTCTTTTTGAAAGAAAAGACAAATATGTAATTAACACATCATCTTAAGCTCCTTTTTAAGAGAATGTTGATAACTTGCCTATCACTAAAATTACTGAGGACGAGCCACTAGTAAGTTAAAATGATCTGGATGAGTCGTTTATCAATTTAAATGATGAAAATGAAGATATTCAGTTAGACGATGAAACAAAGTTATACTCAAAATCGAAACCATCAGATGATATAATTTTTGAAAATGACATAGAGCATGATGATTCTAAGTAAGTAAAACTTTTCATTGTAATGTACACTTTTATTATTGCACTTTTGTTATGTAAATATTTTGTTAGATATATAACTTTATGTGTAAATTCAAATGACATGATGGAGACCTAGCAATTTAGGTACACCTAGTCAAAGTGGTACATTGAGTTAAGGTCATACTCGTGATGACAGTACACCTCTGCCACCAATTCCTCCATTTGCCATTGCCATCGCCATCGACTGCTCTACCACATACTTCTTCAACTCCTTATTCTGCTTCTTCAACTCCTTATTCTGCTCCTACAACTCCATCCCCTATTACAGCTCTTCCCTTTAAGCCATCAGATCCTACCACATCTCTAGGTCCAACCATGCCATCAAATATTGATGATGATTACATAGTTCCTATTCTTGAGTTATGACCTCGGGTCTTTATAGCATGAGAGGTATATAATAGTTTTTTTTATTTTTTCATAAAATATTTATACATTTTTGCACTAACTACTTTTTTATATATATATAGTTTGCATCCATTTGATAGATGCTTTCATGCATTTATTAAGTTCTTCAAGTAGAAAATCCATCTAGAAGGTTATGGATAGAAGAAGTTCCCACAATCTATGAAGACCTTATATTAGAAGAAGTTCAAGGTATATAATATTTTCAATTCATAGCTAAATACTTCTTAATTGTTTGATTTTATTTATTTACTAATTTTTATGTCTTTATTATTTTTTCAAAAAGCAATTTCAGTGGTATCAGACAATCCATGCCTTAGTTTAGACAACTTTTAAAGAACGCTGCATTACGCTACAAGGATATGTTTTAGGATTTGAAGTATAAGTGCAAGAGACCTACGTGCCTGATGAGACCTAGGATCATTGGCAAACACAATGGGGTTCTTCCCACTTTTAAGTTTTGTCTTGCTAGGCCAACCTTAATAAGAGGATAAAGAAAGGACGTCCTAACTCAAGTCCATCCAAGCACACAAGGGGTTTATACCCCATTCAGAGTATGTGAGACAATTGGTAATTAATTTTATTTCATTTTTTTAAAAAGTACTCATGAATTTTTTTAATTAAGTTTTTTCAATTTCTTCTTTTTATTAACTTAATAATAGCCCTGAGTTGGGATGCGAGGTTTTGCCCATTAATGTCTTTGTGTATACACATATGAAGTAACATGATATGCAAACCGTCATTAATACATGCTCGAGGACTGTTAAGGAAAGTCATAATATATTTAAATTAAAATTAAAATTTTCATTGCTATACTATTAGGATTATCACAAATATTTTATAAAATGCAGGATGATATCGATAAACAGCATGACCAGCTATTGCAGCTAGCTTTAGGATCCAACAAGTCTTGTTAGGTGGACAAGAGAGGGGTTTTCTTGCTAGTGGTAGAGGGCTAGGTGAAGGGGCAAATCTATAGTATGGATTCTCAGGCCCCGCACTCTTATGGTGATTCAAGTGCCACCTCTTCTTTTACCCCACCGTTTTCCATTGAGGACTTGCAACAAGAGATCGACAAATAAGTAGATGAGAGGATCATCACATATCACTCAAATGTCTAGTCTGTTGTTGCTCGATGCGCACTATGAGGAATTGGTTGCATCTTGTGTCTTAATAGACTGGAACACCTCTTTCCTCCCATCTACAGACAACTATGCGTCCTGTTTCGGCTCTCGTTGCTTTTACTTACACTACTGCTCCTCCTCCTCCTAGTGCGACTCTTGCTTTTGATCCTGTTGCTGCTGCTCTTATTGTTCTGCCTTATCCCTTGCTCGATCAAGAGGACGCAACAAATATTAATTAGACACACACACACACACACTTATATATATATATATATATATATATATATATATATATATGTAAAACTTCCCCCCTTCTCCCACAAAAAACTAACTTATAAGTTCTGGATGCAAGTGTGGTAGGTTTTTCTTCCTCTAAAATGCGTTTCTGATTGCGGTTTACTACAAGAACAATTTTTGTTAACGATCTTTCTCCAAGCCACACTTATTGGATTCTCGGATACAAGCAATATCAATCCTTCCTGGAAGTTCCTCTTTTTGTTTTACATTTTTGTTGTTCTTTTCTGTTTAGATCATGATAAAGTTTGCAATTGGGATTTATAGGCTCTGTTAGGTGCAAATTTGAAGGAAGGTAAATATGGATGATGGTGCATTAAAACCAGATTCTATGTCTGGGACCTTACCGGATGCTGCCATGGATTTGGATTTCATGGATGAACTATTGTATGATGGATGCTGGTTGGAGACCACTGGTGGGTTCAACTTTTCGCGGCCACGCCCGTTGACTTCTAGTGTACCAATGGACCCGTCACAGTATTCTCCTTTTATGGAGTCCAGCAGCAGGCTTGCAAGTACAAAAAATCAACAGCAAATCCACCCAGAAGCAACAGAAAATAACTTACCTGAAAACCCACCTCTTAATAATCCCAAAGTAAATGAACTTGCCGAAACTGAATTGCCAAACCAGAATTCTGTCAACATTGCCACATCTGTAGTACAACCTGATGATTTCCTATTGAAGGCAATGAATTGAGCAGAAGGCTGTGGATTGGACCAAGGGAAGATCCAGGGCCTTCTTCTTCAGTAAAATAGAGATTAATGCATGCTATTGGAAAGTTGAAAGACTGCACAAAACATAGGGAAGTCCTTGTTCAGGTATGGGTACCTACGAAGAAAGAGGGCAAGCACGTTCTTACAACTATTGACCAGCCATGCTTCGTCAGTCTAAAGAGCAAAAGTCTTGAAAGTTAAAGAAATGTTTCAGCCCAGTGGAGGGGGATTCAAAAGACTCAATCGGATTGCTTGATCGGGTTTTCTTGGGAAGTTGCCTGAGTCGACTCCAGATGTTCGGTTTTTCAGAAGTGATGAATACCCACGTAAAACTTATGCAAAGCTATATAACATTAGTGGGTCTCTTGCAGTTCCTGTCTTTGAAAGGGGCACTGGAAATTGTTTGGGGGTTGTTGAGGTTGTAACAAAATCTTGATCTATGAACTATCGTCCGGAGCTAGAAACTATCTGCAAAGCTCTTAAGGTCTCTTCTTTCACTTCCCCTTGTGCATCTTGAAAAGGTTTAACTATTTATTTATGCTGGCTACAAAAATTACTTTGGGTGGAAGAATATTTGAAATGAGACATTAACAATTGCTTGCCTGCAATGTGTGCTGCCAGTTCAACTTTATAACTTTGGGCAATTTCTCACAAAGAGGCACCACAGCAGCTATTGTTATGCAAGCTCTAGTTTTGAGCTTCTTCTCTTGTGATGAATTGCCTGGGCAGTTGTCTCTAAGCTTTTCTTTTTCTCTACATTTTTTGTTTGCCAAAATTTATCTCTTTTTAGTTATTACTATTACTAGTCACTTGAATGCACCTTTTTTCTTTTATGACCAATCTGAACTTTTCACTACAATACTGTATCCAGGATGTTGATCTGAGTTCACAAGATTTCTGTCCCCCAAGTGTAAAGGTTAGTATATGATGTCTTGCACTATACTTAATATTTAAAATTTTAGGATTGAATCATCATACTCGTGCTTGCTCTTTCACAGGCTTGTTAAGAGTTTTGCCAAGCTGCAGTACCAGAGATATCAGAAATTTTGGTTCTGTATGCAACATGCATAACTTGCCTTTGGCTCTAACACGGGCTCAATGTTTCCAGCAAGGAAAAGGTGGATGTCGACATTTTGATGAGAAGTTTGCTCATTGTATTTCCACTGTAGATTCTGCCTGCTTTGTAGCTGATAGAGAATTTTTGGCATTCCATATGGCATGCACTGAGCAACACCTTTATCTAGGTCAAGGGATTGTTCGGAAAGCATTTATAGAAACAAACAGTGTTTTGCAGCTGATGTAATTGCCTTTAGCAAGACAGATTATCCTCTATGTCACCATGCTAAGGTGCTTGATTTGCATTCTGCTGTTGCAATTCCACTGCGAAGCACCAATGATGGATCAACTGATTTTGTCTTGGAGCTATTCTTGCCAAAGGAATGCCGAAATACTAAGAACAAAAGAGGAAATGGACTTATTGCCCATTGCCACACAGCAAATTTGTCCGAGTTTACATGTTGTCATGGACAAGGAACTAGAGGAAGATATCAACTGGCAAATGCTTATTGCTTCAGATGGAAGACAAAATGAACAAGAAACTCATAAATTCATATCTTCTTCTTTGAAGGAACCCTGTCCAGAAGGAGCATCCTCGATTGCCCAGATGATGGAGGCTCAACAGAAAGGGAAAAGTCTCTGCATGTCATGGAACAGTCCAAAAGAGCCTAAAGAAGAGTTCAATGTGGCGACTCATTGGGATGACACTCCTGAGGAATTGTATCGTAAGCAGTTTTTTACAGAGTCTGGACAACTTCGGCAAAGTTGTGGATCTAAAGATAATATTCAGGGTAGCAACAATTCTTTTGCTGGGCAGAACTCATCAGCTGGTAGAAAAGCTAGCGAGAAGAGACGGACCAAGACAGAGAAGACAATCAGCTTGGAAGTTCTTCGACAGCACCTTGCAGGAAGCCTTAAAGATGCTGCTAAGAGTATTGGTGGTAGGACAATATTTTTTTTTTATAATTGGAAGTCAAATAATCTTCTTTCATTCATTTTTGTTTTGGTGATTACTGACTTAGCTACAAACTAAAGTAATTAAAGATGGAACCAAAGCCATTCTTAGCTGGTGTGATGTTGGATTTTATCACTCCATAGTGTAATCCTCTAAAGGCTTGAATATGACTGCTTTTGCATGAAATACAAGTGATCCTTAAAAAATAGTACTCATTAAAAGAAACTGCTTTACTCCCAATCAAATTGTTGTGTAATTTGTTTATTATTTTGTTATTTGTATTCTTGGTTGCTCTGCAATTGGTACAGAGTAAACAAGTCATGCACAAGTACCTACTAGGGTGATAGATGCAAGTCTTTTACCCGCTCAGAACTCCTTGGTTCAAATTCTTTTTCTTTAAATAAAGGCTTGATTGGTTCTTGAACTCTATGAACTTGATTATCTTTTCACAGTAGTATCCGAGGTTTTCCCAGAACCTTCTTATTCTGACGTCTTACCTGTCTCAAGATGAATAATTTTCACTTCTGACCATCTACAGTGAAAGATCACGTGAGATGCTTTTAGACGGGTTTTTTAAGTAGTTTGTTATACCTTTTCTTATATAGCCTTAATTTATATTTTCATTCTGGAAATTGAGCATGTATGTCGTTGACATCTGTTAGAATGAACTGTGCTTATTATACTTGAATAAGATTACAGCCAGATGGATGTCTGTTCTTCATTAGTTTGTTCTTATTGTAGTGTGCCCCACCAGTCTGAAAAGGATATGCAGACAACATGGTATCACCCGGTGGCCTTCTGGAAAGCTTAAGAAGTTTGGTCACTCATTAAAGAAACTCCAGCTTGTCATTGACTCCGTTCAAGGGACTGAAGGTGCCATTCAAATTGGATCATTTTACACAACTTTTCCTGAATTAACCACTCCAACATTTTGTGGAAATGATCCTTCTGCATCATTAAAGGTGAATGACAATCCGAAGCCATTGAACCCTCAACCTGAGAATGACATATGCGGTACTGGAGCCACAGCTTCAAAATCCCCATCCTCCTCTTGTAGTCAGAGCTCTGGATCAAGTATCTGTTGTTCTATTGAAACAAAGAAGTGTATGGTCACCAACAATGCTCTGAATAGTCGGGATGCGTTAACAGAAGAGCTGGGTAGTTTGCTCAAGAGAACATGTAGTGATGCAGAGTTGCATGCCTTGAATCGTGAGGAACCTAAGCCTCTTTTGAGATCTCAAAGTCATATAATATTGGGTAATCATCCGAGTATTGAGACTGCGCACATTCGCAAAAACCAGCGGCCGGAGTTTAGGAGATTCTGGCATCGCTAGAGTGAGAGCAAACTTTGGAAAAGACAAAGTCTGGTTCAGCTTGCAACCAAATTGGAGGTTCAGCGGCTTGCAACAAGAGCTCGCAAAGCGTTTTAAGTTAAGTGATTTAAGCAGAATTAGTCTAAAGTATTTGGATAATGATCAGGAGTGGGTTCTTTTGACCTGTGATGCTGACCTTGAGGAGTGTAAAGACATATACAGATTGTCTCAGAGCCACACTATCAAATTATCCATCCATCAAGCTTTTCAGCAGCTTAAGTAGAGAGTACCATATTTGATGACTGTTGGTTCAGATATCATAGATTAGCAGCTATTAAAATGGGAGGAGCTTCTGCTGGGAGTTTTTTTCATTTTCCTGTTAGCATAATAGCTACTGAATCTTGTTTTATAGTTCAGTAGCTACTTTAGAGGGAAATATTTAATGATGTGGAAAATCCAATGGCTGCTCATGAATCCTGTAATTAAATCCATACCGTTGGACTTTTTATTAGTGAAATGGATGGCTGGATGTATGACTTCTTTTATGATATCTTGTGTGCATATTTTATTCTATGGCTGTTTGGCCTCTGAAGTTTAGATGATTCTAAAAAGTTCCCAGGAGGCTCTTAATTTAGTACTTTATATACGCAATATCAAGAAAATCACATTTCTGGTTGTGTGCCAATGCCAGTTACTGGGACTTGTATTCCTAATATTCAGGCATTGTTTGATTGTTTTGAAAGAAATTTGTTAAAAAGTATAATTTCATGGCAAATTTGAAAATTGTGTTATAAGAAAGGGTAAAATGAAAATGAACTTGCACTTTCTTTTTATTTAATTTTGTCTAAGTAGAAAAAGTAACTTAAGGCTAATAAGTGCAATTTCTTTAAGTTAAGAGATTTTTTTTCAAATTTTTTTATAATTATTTTTTTGAAACCATTTTATAACCTATTTTTAGAATAAATTTATCCAATGAGATATAATTATTTATTGTTAGAATAACAATAAAGAAATATCTTATAATATATTTTTCTGAAAGTTAGTGAATAAATCATATATATATATATATATATATATATATATATATATATATATATATATATATAAAGAAATAAAGTTCAACTTTTCAGAAATAAATTTGTAAAATTATCATTTCTTAGAGTTTTATTTGAAACTGGATACCTTCATTTCAAATGAGATCCTAAAATGAATTTTTTTCTCCAAAAGAAAAAAAAAAAAAAAAAACTGACCAGAACGTGCTCAAGAAAGGTCAGAACTCCAAATTGATCTGAAACTAAAA
>CATIWR010400074.1:0-13387 GCA_949677035.1 Omphalea diandra
GAGCGCAATACAACAGCGCTACAGAGCGCTCACCCACACTTAAATAAAAACACATAGAGATAAAATATATATATATATATATATATATATATATATATATATATATATATATATATCCATAAAAGTATTATTTATTTTTTGTGAAATTATTTTTTGTAAAATTATTTTTTGTAAGACATAGTGCACTATTATTGTGTTTGTAAAATATAGTTCATGTTTTGGTTGGAGTAGAACAAGAGCAAAGCATGTCTTGTGAGACAACTTCTCTCTCTTTTTCTCTCAATGTTTTATTTTGGGATCAAAATCTTTCTCAATTTAAATATTTTTTTCCACAAATTATTCTATTTTTATTTTTTAATGCTATTTATTATAATTTTATATAGGATATGATACTATGCTTATTATATATCATGTTACTATATTACTATATTATTGTATAATATATTATTATACATTATTATATTAATAATATTATATATATATATATATATATATATATATATATATTATACCAATATCATATTTTAAATATTTCTTCTACAAATTTCTCTATTTTATTTTTTAATGTTATTTATTATAATTTTATATATAATATGGTATTATATTTATTATATATCATATTACCATATTGCTATATTATTATATGATATATTATTATACATTATTATATTAACAATAATATAATATATATTATTATAATAATATAATATTATTTAATATAAAAATTATTTGTTTATTATTATATCTATTTATTAGTATATTTGTTATTTTTTAGTAAAAATAAAAAGGTTTGATTTATTAATATCCAAACAAGTATATGCACTATGTTGGTTTATGTAGTTTAAGTTACACTGCAATACTTCTTAGGTTTAGTAAAATAAATTATTATTTGTATACAACAGATATTGTGGCAAATATTGCAATATAAAATTCACACATGCTAATTTTTTTATTTAATATCTTTCAAATTTTTTATGTCTCTTAAATCTTGAGATTGGACTCAACATGTCTAGTGGTATTTCACTTATTGGAAATACTAAATGGACAAAATCTAATGAATGGATTAATAGTTTGTCCAAGTTGACGTTTTTAACGTGTGTACTTAAATTCCTTTATTCTAATTTAACATATTTAAATATTTCTTCTACAGATTATTCTATTTTTAAATCTTATTTATTATAATTTTATATATAATATATATTATTATATAATATATTATTATACATTATTATATTGATAATAGTATTATATATATATTACTATACTAAAATCATATTATTTAATATAAAAATTATATATTTATTATTATATCTTTTATTAGTATATTTATTATTTTTAATAAAAATAAAAAGGCTTGATTTATTATAGTTGATCTATCCACTTTACAAAATAGATTATCGTATTAAAAAAATTTGTCAAAACATTATTTTTATATAAAATGTAGTATTACAAAATATATCATGATATCACAAAATATTATTCAAGACATGATTTTTATATAATATGACCATATTTCTTTCTTTTTACAACATAATCATGGAATTACATAAAAAAATACAATAACTCTAAATATTTTATAATTTTATATAGTATTATGTATATTTACTCTATTACAAAATATATCACGATATTACAAAATAATCCCTAGTATTACAAAATAGTTGTTAAGACATGATTTTTATGTAATATGATCATATTTTTATCTTTTTACAAAAGACATCATGACATTACAAAATATATCCTGGTATTATAGTTTTCAATACATGATTTTTATGTAATATTATCATATTTCTATTTTTTTTTTTATAGAATAATTCATGGAATTACATATAAAGTACAAAAAGTCTAAATATTTTATAATTTCATATAGTATAATGTATATTTTCTCTATTACAAAATATATCATGACAACACAAAATATATCCTAGTATTAGAAACGATTTTTATGTAATATGAGTATATTTCTATCTTTTTACAAAATATATTATGATATTACAAAATATATCATAGTATTACAAAATAGTTGTCAATACATAATTTTTATGTAATATAATCATATTGCTATCTTTTTACAAAATATATTCTAATATTATAAAATAGTCGTTAAGACACAATTTTTATGTAATATGATCATATATCTATCCTTTTATAAAATAATCCATGAAATTATATAAAAAGTACAATAATTCTAAATATTTTATAATTTCATATAGTATTAAGTATATCTTCTCTATTACAAAATATGCCTTGAAATTATAAAAAATATTATAATATTACAAAATTACTATCAAGACTCGATTTTTATGTAATATGCTCATATTTCTTCTTTTTTACAAAATAATATATAGAATTACATAAAAAGTACAATAACTCTAAATATTTTTTTAATTTCATATAGTATTATGTATATTTTCTCTATTACAAAATATACCTTGGAATAACAAAATATATCTTGATATTACAAAATAATTGTCAAGACATGATTTTTATGTAATATGATTGTAGTTCTTCCTTTTTATAAAATAATCTATAGAATTATATAAAAACTACAATAAATCTAAATATTTTTGTAATTTCATATAGTATTATGTATATTTTCTCTATTACAAAATATATCTTGAAATTACAAAATATATCCTGATATTATAAAATAATTATCAAGACACTATTTTTATGTAATATGATTATATTTCTTCCTTTTGCAAAATAATCTATGTAATTACATAAAAAGTATAATAACTCTAAATATTTTGTAATTTTATATAGTATTATATATATTTTTTCTATTACAAAATATTCCCTAGAATTACGAAATATATCCTCATATTATAAAATAATCATCAAGGCACGATTTTTATGTAATATGATCATATTTCTTTCTTTTTATGAAATAATCTAGAATTACGTAAAATGTACAATAGGTCTAAATATTTTGTAATTTCATATAATATTATGATTATTATAAAATATATTCTAATATTATAAACTAAGAATGATTTTATAATTATTTGAAGAATGATTTTATAATTATTTGCCAATTTTACAAAATAATCTATTTTACATACAAATAATTTATTCATTTTGTGTTCAGTTTCTGTATATATTTTGAATCAAATTTTGTATTTTTGTTGTTGAATTTTTGTATATTTTAAAAAATTTAAAAGTCAAACACGACTCTGATGGTAATAGTAATTATACTAGACCATGTTTGGATTATTATTTCAATATAAAATTTCTTCACTTTATATACATAATTTATTCATTTTTTTATACAGAATTTGAATAGATTCTATAAATCCTGTATATACAGAATTTTTCATTTTACATATAAAATTTATTCAAATTTTGTATACACATGAACAAATTTAATTTCTTATTTGTTCAAAAAGAAAAAAAAACTATAGCATCCAAACTATTTGAAGAAAAAAGAAAGAAATTGTAGCACCTAAGATACTAAGATATTTTTGTTCATTTTCTATACAAAAATTGAAGAAAAAAGAAAAAAGTATTTTAACAAATTTTGTTTTTTATTTGAAGAAAAAAGAAAAGAAAAAAAATTATAACATCTAAGTCACCCAAATATTTTGTTCATTTTTAGTAAAAAAAGAAAAAATTATTTAAACAAATTATGCTTAAGATTGTCTTTCTTGATATTAGCGCAGACTTGATCTTTCTTTTCATTCAATTTGAAGTACTTTTGGATAGAAATCTAGCCTTAAGGACCCTTCGCTCGCCTGCAAGAACCGTTCTGTTCTAACTAGAAGCTCTGAGTTGATTACTTCTCAACACCACTACTACTTTGCCTATTCCTTGCCTTCGGATTCTGCCGTAAATGAATCCCCATTCTAATATGCCACTAAAACACCATCTTAATGCAAAAAAGAAAAAAAATCAGTGTGGAAAAAAAAAAAAAAATTTCACCCAAGACCAAAACGTGGCATTGAGTGGAACATTACTGTAGGGCACCTACACTTTTCCAAACTATTATTGCTCAAATAGATAACTGGACATCCTTTACATGAACATCAAAACAGGGAATGTACTCAACCAGACTGCAGGCCTAACACTTGTGCGAACATGAGTCGCTAAGCTATGTGCCACTGAATTAGCAGTGCGGCGAACATGGTGAACCATCAACGGAGTAGGGAGCTGCCGGATAATATCCTTGATAATGAAATCCAACTGAGTGTTTCAAGCTTGAGACTAACGCACCTTCTACCAATGTTAAACAATCTGTTTCAACAAGTACTGCCCAGCCAAAATCATCTATCCATCTCCATGCACACCTTGGCGCTGAAGCCGCCATACATTCAGGGTGTTAGAAGTTCTTCAACGGAGCAGACATGGCAGCTACCACCGTCCCTTGGTGGGATCGTAGAACTGCCCCAATAGCAGCTTTCTGAAGCTCGACATCCAATGCAGCATTGACATTTATTTGAGCTGCCCAACTCTAGGTCTCCGCCAAAACGAAAGACTGCTAATCACCAGACCTCCATACATGACACCACGATTTGCAATAGCTTCCCTAGCTTTGCCAAATTGATCTAAATGAGATAGAACATATTGAACAGTAGTAGAAGCTAGCACTGTTCACCGAACCCAACCTTCTTATTACGTCGAAACCAAATTGCATCACCTACTGCCACAAACACCCCTCTATCCCGATCATTTAACACCCTAAATACCTCTATAATCCAATCTTGCACAGATTTCAAAAATATAGAACCTGATGGCAATGACAAACGGCTTGCATGCCAGCACTCAACTAAATACGCACTCTCGAAATATATGCAAAGAAATCCTCTCCATGGCCATGTGTTTAGACGGTAGATTATATCAAGTAGGCAAATAACCCGATAAATTCTCCACACAGTAAAAATCTGCCGAGGAGGGACTTCAATACGCATAACTCTTTCCAAATTGACCATTGAGATCTACTAGAAGCTGAGGACAGCTCCAAAGGTGTCATTGCTAACTTATAACCCGATCTCACCGCACACAATCCATCCTGAGTATAGTACCACCCACATCTGTTTGCATCATAGTATCACTCAATGGTATGCTCAGAATCAGTTCTGCATCATGAGGTGAAAACAAACTCTCAATCCGATCAATATTCCACTTCCTACCAATTATGAGATCAGCCACCAGATTAACCGTGCTATCTACCGGTCTCGGGGTTACCACTTTAAAGGACGTAGGCAATGGTATCCGTTGATCTTCCCATATTGAAATACTCAAACCATTACCTACATCCCAGGCCTTTGCCTAGCAAAGGAATAGTAGCTGATAAGCTACGCCAGCAGTAACTCGGATTCTTTGGTTCAGAAGCCTGCAAAATGCTAAAAGTCGGAATGTGTTTAGCTTTGAATACCCTAGCAGTCAGCGTATAGAAGGATTCTTTGGGAGACGCCAACATTGCTTTGCAAACAGAGCAATGTTAAATTCTTTCAATTCTCGAAAACCCAAGCCACCCATTGCTTTAGACGTAAAAATATTCATCCCAAGCTGTCCATTACTCCCACCTTGAATATCATCCTACCAAAATGGGTTCATAATCTTTTGCAATTCTTCAGCTGTGGAGATGGGGATTTGGTACACATTCATTGTAAAGGCCGGGAGTGCTTGCATAATCGCTTTAATCATCACCTCTCGACCACCCATCGATAAAGACCGCCCTTTCCAACCTACTAACTTCTTTCTAAACTTATCTACCAAGCTGAATACCACCGCCGTACAAAAGATGACAGGCCAAGATAGGAACCTACAAAAGGTGAGTTCCCGATGCCAAGTGCTGGTAGGTAAGACCTCCTCCATTGTTGAGAGACTGATGAGGCAAAAAAGGTACTCAAACTATTTTGAATGTAACCCCTAATCTATTATTTAGAATGGGGTTTTTGAAGTGTTGATAGAGTTTTTTAAGGTTAAATAAAAACTTCACACCCTATTTGGGCAGCTAATACTCAAAATAGGGTAAAGTTTTTTGAAGTTTAAAAACCTCATTTTTCCCCACCCACTCACTTGGTGGGTTGTAGAATTATCTTTTTACTTTATTTAATTTTAACTATTTTGACTTATCTATTTTATTTTATTTTTATAATTTTTATTTAGTCATCGTTTTAAATCTTTTTTATTTATAATATATTTTAATAATTTTAATAAGAAACTTTATTAAATGTTGCCTTTTAACCAAACAAAATAAATTATAAACCATATTTTATTTTCTTGCTAAACAAGATAAAGTTTAAATTATTAACCTTATCTTACCAAACTTTTGGATGCCATATTTTAAAAAATCTTACCTTACCATCAATTTCCCCAAAGCAAAGAAATTCCGCCATACACTAACAGGAATAACAATAATTTTTTCATCTCTATAAAAGAGAAGCTTTACGATTAGTTGGATTCCAATCCTTTGATGTTGGATTTGTAAATTCAATAAATACATTGCTATGTATAACCAATTTAGTAATATTTAAATAATAAAAATTTAATAGCATTTTAGATTTAATGTGGTTTCCTTCTTTTACTATGTTTTAGTTTCCACGATTTATCGCTCATCAATGTATACACAGCTGCATGCAATTGACGCTCTCCAAAAATTAGGACTTGATATATATTGCACCAGTGACATACCAAGTATTTTGAATAATGTTTACATGTAATTTTAGTTTTTTTTCCTAATGTATTTTATAATTATTCTCATATAATTATTTTACATAGTATAATTACGTAAGCATGATTATCATTTTGGTAGAAATTGGTTGTGGAAAGATGAAGAAATATTTTCAGACGTCAAGTGTTGTGGTTTAGGATTTCGTCTACTACGAATAAATGGATATAATATTTCTTCTGGTAAGTGTTTAAATTTTGGTATTCCAAATAAGTTTATTTAACAATGTCAGAAATTGGTTGTGGAAAGATGAAGAAATATTTTCAGACATCAAGTGTTGTGGTTTAGGATTTCATCTACTACGAATGAAGGGATATGATGTTTCTTTTGATAAGTTTTTAAATTTTAATATTAAAAATTATTTTATTTGACAATGTCTAAAAGAGTGTTTTTAGAAAAAAAAATAGTAAATTAACATAAATTTAATGCAGATTTATTGAAACATTTTGCAGAAGAGAAACAGTTCAACTCAATATATCCATTACATATACAATTTTAGAGTTATATAAAGTTTCACAATTTATGATGCACCAAAAAGAACATGTTCTTGAGAAATTAAAAGTTTGAACAAGTTTATTTTTGAATCAAGAACTATTAAATGGAGTTATTCGAGATGATAAATTACGTGATGAGGCAATTATAAATGTAAAAAAAAAAAAATCTAATTGTGTTGCTTCAAGATTTGTGGAAAGTTCTATTATTTGAATTTGTTATTGATATATGATATTTCAGGTTAACCATGCTCTAAGATATAGTTATGGCACCTTTGATTTTGTTGAGACCAGAAGGACCATAGAATTAGAGCTGCAAGAGATGGACAAGATCCAACTTCTTAAAACTTCTTATAGGTTTGAATTGCCCAAATCATGTCTTATCAATTTTATGTTCATAACTAACAATGTTAAGAGTTAAAAATCTCATATTGCAAAGACACATAAAATATAAAGAGTATTTATTGATTTGGGATTAGCTACCTAGTTGGTTAGTTTTAACATTTTAGCAATGGTTTACGAGTGGAAAAAGGAAATATTATTTTGTGCTTTTTGTTAAAAGTATGTTATTAATATTGAAATGCTACATCAGACACACGAAACAATAAATTGTTTGACCATTTCACGATTATAAATGAAAACAATAGAGATATTTTGGGACTGGCACTCCAAAATTTTCACGATTGCCAAGCTATATATCGCAAGGAATTCTAAGATCTCGAGAGGTACTCATTGCCTACAGAATAATGAAGAGTAATGATTGATAATATGCTACTTGTCTGATATCCAATACTAGTTACTTATCGATGTTTTATATGTATATATTTGCAGATTGGTTAAGGATAATAGGTTGGATAAACTGAAATTTGCGAGGCAAAGATTAGACTATTGCTACTTCTCCACCGCTGCAGTCCTAGTGGCTCCTGAATTAGCTGAAGCTCGCATATGCATTACTAAAAATTGTTACCTAACAACTGTTCCTGATGACTTGTTTGATGTTGGTGGTTCTAAGGAAGAATTAGAAAATATAGTTTAGTTGTTTGAAAGGTCCGCTTGCCTTTATTCCCACTTAATTTATGGTACTTGACGCTTAAGCCATTAGCCTAATAATAACCAAATCAAATAGACCGTCAAATTATTTGCTTAGTAATAACCTAACTATTTCCTATTAAACCCTTTTAAATAATGAAATTGAACAAACAATTTGGAAAATCAATTATAGCACAACTGGCATAATTTGGTTCAGTTATTTAGTAATCAATGTGAATATGAAAACATAATTCGCCAATAAATTTTTTTTTCTTCATGTTACCTTCCGTTTTCAAAATGCTACATGATGGATTCACTGTGTAATTAATAGGTGGGGAGAAAGTGCAGCAGTTGGCTCCTGCTCTAAATCAGTTGAGATTGTATTTTCTGCAATACATGAGATGATTGAAGAACTTGAGCTCAGTGTATTCAAACGTCATGGAAGAAGTGCAGAACACCATTTTGTGCAAATAGTAAGTCGTCAAACCAAATTTTAAATAGCAATTTATAACATTCTACAAATATAATGTTAACTTGCATGCACCATGCAGTGGTATGATTTGGTGGTTTCTATGATGAAAGAAGCTGAGTGGGCTTGAGAGAATTTGACACCAACGTTGATGAGTATATGGAGAATGCATATATTTCACTAACCTTAGGACCAATTGTTGTCATAACACCATACTTTCTTGGGCCAACACTCGCAGAGGAAGTGATGGAAGGGCCGCAATTCCATAGTCTATTTAAGCATGTCAGCTTGATTGGACGACTTCTCAATGATTACAAGGTAAAGATTCTTGAATCAATAAAGTTCCTTCTCATTACCCCTGGATACTGTTGTTTGGATATGTTGCCTCAGAAAAGAATTGCTGCTCTGCTCCACATCCAAGGTGAATGCTTGCTCCAACAAAGTAGTTTCGAGCAGTTGATCAATTGAAGCCATTAATTCTCCTGTTTTTTTTTTTTTTTGTCTCTGCCTCATTTCCACCAAGATTGCCTAAATATGGATGGGAATGTCAAAATCCAACTAACACCACCCTATCCTCATATTCCTTTCTTTATAGTCCAATTCAATGTGAACTTACTAATGTACATTTGCAGAGAGAAGACGAACAAGGTCAGTACAATAGTTTTTATTGGAAGGTTCAATCCTCCAAAATTATACATGTATTCTCATATAATTTTTCAAATATAATTTTATAAAAATTTTAAATTGAAATTTTCATTTAATTCTCAATTTGCTTAATAAAAAAATATTATGATACTAAAAAAAAACTTTTTTTGAAAAATCCGCTTCATAAGATTCACAAAATATATTGGAACAATTTAGATTTTTATAAATTCAATAATATTTCAAAATAATCTGAGTTGTTATAGTGATGACAGTAACATTATCATCAAAATTATTTAATTGAAAAGACCCTTAAAACTATGCAATAATATGTTTAGTTTAAAAATTTTATCACATTTAAATTTATCAGTATTATTACGATCATTTTATGAACTAAAATTTTTAACTTAATAAAATTATACTTAAGTTTTTATTTATTTATATTTTTAATTGCAACTAGAAAATTTTGATGGGCCAAATCATAGTGTTGATTAGGATTTGGACTTGATCAAAACAATTTCATTTGTCATTTAAGTTAAAAATATAATTTGACGTATAAAAAAAAAAGTAAAGAAAAACTGATTAACATTATCATTAATTTGAAAAGCCAACGCAATTTCCTTCCTCTTTCCATTTTCATTAATTTGAAAAGCCAACGCAATTGTCTTTGTCCATTGCCATTGCAAAAGCCAGCAAATGCGAAGAACACGTGTTATTTCTGGTGTCTCACTATTCTTGGTTTCGTAAATGTCTAGTCTAACAGTCAATACTGGTGTGGTACTGTTGGAGAAGGACACGTGTTAGACAATTCAATTTCATCAACTTTAGCCCCGATTTGGAAATGGGGAAGGTCAAAAGACGTGGGTCTGAAAATTTAGCTTTATTTTTTAAAAAAATTGATTTAAATTTAATTTGATTGAAAAATTGAAAGAGTTTAAATTTAAAATAATATAATTTTTTAAATCAAACATGATTCAACTCGCAAATGAATTAATCTTAATTTGACATATGAGTCAATTTAAATAATTTTATTTAAATTATTAAAAACATTTTAAATTTATTTTAAAATAAAAATAATTTCTTGACATAGAAGATTTGATAAACTCAATTTGATTTTGTAAGTTTAATAAAGTTTTGGGCCATGAGCTGAGAACACTCTTATTAGACTAAGACTAAATTATTCGGGCTCATACAAGGATGGATGACTTTGGTTGAGTTTATATACTCATTATTTTGTTTAAATGGTAAAGATACAAAAAAAAAAGTTGGATTGGTCTAAAGGATTTTGAGTTTTTAGTTAAGAACTCAGTGTGGTTATTTGCACAATAATAGATTTAGAGCTCTGCTTGGATATTGGTAAAGGACATGGTTATTTGGGCCACAAAAAGTTGGGCTAGGAATAAGGATTTTGTAATGGAGTAAGGTTGGAAGTAACTCTTGAATTTGAGACCTATTGAAAGGACTCTTAAATAACTAAATCCTTGTCTGGTAAGGATGAACCAACAAGTTTAGTATGAACTTTACAACCAAGAAAAAATTGAATGGTTATTGTGGTAGCTATGATGAGACTGGAATAAAAGATTTCTTCATTAGCAGCTTGAAAATATTGCTTACGATTCTTTTAATATGTAGAAGGAAGAACCTTTGGATTGAGAATAGATCAATGAGTTCCGATATCAATGAAGGCGATTGCCTTGATTGGCTTAAATTTTTTCTAAAAATAAATGAACATAAGCTAATGGAATAGGATAATCTGATTCCATTTTCATCTAACCACTAATGGAATCTTCCATGGGAACTGACAATTGTTTTAGGATACCGAGATTATCTAATAGAGAGGTCATGTTGTTGATGGAGTAAAAATGAATATCTTCCCCTTTTTCATATTCATCTTCATCACTTGAAGAAATATCTTAAATAGAAAAAACAGCTTCTGGTGATGGATCACTGTCAATCATGAAAATAAATGCAATATCATCATTATCCAAATCAATTGCTGAAGAGATCTAGATTTGTTGAATCATTTTGGCAACTTGTTTGGACAATTCTTGGCATAATGACCTTTATTTCCATAAAAATAGCACCTGTTTGACTTCTTTGCTCCTCAGTACTTCTTTTTCCTTATTTCCTCGCCCTGTAGACAAGAATTTAGTAGGTAACAAGTGGGTTTTTTTTAATCAAAAGATTATCCAATTGCAAAATTGACACGTACAAATCTCATTTGGTAGCAAAAGGACAAAATCAACAATTAGGAGTGGACTATAATGCAACCTTTAGTCCTATTGTTAAATTTACTACCATAAGGACTGTCATTACCTATGCCACCACTCAAAGGTGGTCTATGTATCAACTTCACATCACCAATGGATTCCTTCATGGATATTTGAAAGAAGAAATTTTCATAGAGCAACCACAAGGGTTTTATGATCATAGTCATCCTGACTTTGTATGCAAATTAAACCACTCTTTATATGGCCTCAAGTAAGCACCACGAGTTTGGTTTAATAGACTTAGTACTTCCCTTCTTGCAATGGGTTTTGTGGCATCAAAGGCGAATATATCTCTTTCCTTTTTACATTTAGCGAACACTCATATTTTTGTTCTTATTTATGTTGATTACATAATTATCACAAGTAACACTCCTCAAGCTCTTGATGAGTTAACCCAAAAGTTATAGGCTGAATTCCCAATTAAGGACGTGGACAAGTTGAATTATTTCCTTGGCATTGAGGTCCTTCAGTTATCTACTGGTGTTCTTCTTAGTCAATTTGCTTCATAAAACTAGAATGACTAATGCCAAGCCATGTTTACCTCCAATGGCAACCACTCCATCTCTAACTAAAAATGGCAACGCTCCTTTAAAATATGGTGAATTATACTATCAAGTGGTAGGTGCCCTTCAATATGCCGCCATGACAAGACTAGATATTGCTTTATATGTCAATCATTTATGCCAGTATATACATCAACCCACTGAAGATCACTGGAAAGCAGTCAAATGTTTGCTCCAGTATTTGTGTGAAACTATTAATCATGGTTTTTATTTTGCTTGAAACATTACATGCCAATTACAATACTTTTCTGATAGTGATTAGACGAGTTGTCCTGATGATAAAAAAATCCACAAAATGGTTATGCCATTTATTTTGGTACTAATTTGATTTCATGGATGGCAAAAAAGTAACCAACTATTACCCGATCATCGACAGAGATTGAATATAAGGCATTAGCAAACACTACTGTTAAGCTCCTTTGGGTAAAATCTTTGTTATATGAATTGTATAGTCCTTCTCCTACACCTGCCTTCTTATGGTGTGACAACATTGGTGTTGTTTACTTAAGTTCTAATCCAGTGTTTCGTGTTTGCACAAAGCATATCGCCATTGATTATCACTTTGTGCGAGAGCGAGTTACAAATTGTACTATTGCTATTCATTTTATCTCTTCTACAGATCAAGTAACAAACATATTCACCAAGCCATTGAGTGCTTCGCGCTTTAAGTTTCTTTGTAGCAAGTTGTGACTTGTACCATGCACTGCATCGACATATGTCGGGGGGTATTATAGGATATGGATAACTCTTTCACACTTGTATCTATTTCATTTCAATTTTGGTATCACTTATGTACCAGTTAACCTTAGCCTCTCATTTAGATTAGTTTTGTTGTTACTCAACTCATGTTTAACTAACTATACGTGTAAGTGAATGTATTGTACACATATTCATTAATAAAAAATATGACAACAAACATGTTTTCACTACCAATATTATGCGAACCTATAAGGTCACACACTTAGAACAATCTCAAAATGAAATAGTATTTTTCCACTCCCCCTAAATATATATTAAGATAATTAAAGATATTATCTTAAATATTCTTATCATTTTAAAGGTTAAAACAAGAGAATATCTAGTTATCTACACCTAAAAAATATACATTTAGTGTATATATCTTAGTAGTTAAGATATATACATACGTTTTTAGTGTTTTTAATAGACATAGAACATTCACATTTTAAAAAAAAAAAACATTTTAGAGAGGGAGGGAAACCGTAAAGCTATTGCATTTTCGATTTGGAGAA
>CATIWR010400204.1:0-26340 GCA_949677035.1 Omphalea diandra
GGAATTGAAAGTAACCAAGTGAAGAGAAGAGAGTCTTCCCCTTGCTTGAGTGATAAGACCCACAATACCCAAAGGAACATCCAGCCCAAGGTTTTTGAACAAATTAACAAGAAAAGGATAGTAAGAGCATGATATAAAATTAGATTACTGCAAGAACTTTGCCAACTTGACTCTCAGCAGGATTCCGGCAGCCTCAGCAGCTCCCTTGGATGGAAGCAGTTTAATGCAAGTTAGCCCGTCCAATAACTTTGACTTGTCTTTTGCAATAGCTAATGATAAATTTTTAGTTTCAAGTGCAAGCATTTGGATCAACTAATTTTGTATATCAGATAAAGACAATGACTATGAATTTTATCATTTTAAATCTGTTGAACATGTTGTTGTATTATTAGATTAAATTCTATAATCATTTCAATTAAATTAAAAACGTTTCTAATTTTTTTTTTTAAAAAAAATTTCATTCTTTCTATGAAATGCCAAATTATTTTTGACAAGATTTTTTGTTTCAATAATAATTCTTATTAATATTTTTTTTCAATATTCTATTTCTTTGGTAAATAATTTTTGTATCTTTATTAATTGATTTATACTTGAATATAGCTACTCCTAGATGCATTCATATTAATTATACGTGCTTTAATTACCTCATAAGATTAACATTAAGTAGTGAGATTTTTTTAATTTTTAGTTTATTCATTACTTAATTGACTTTTTTTAAAAATTTATACATAACAATTTGCAATAAAGATAATATATGTTATCATTTTTTCCTCCTTTAATAATTTTATAATATAGTGTGTCATAGAAAAATGCCTACTATTTTTATTTTTTGAGAAAGCTATATTTTTATATCTAATTGATCATTTTTCTATTAATAAAGCTATATTTTTATATCTAATTGATCATTTTTCTATTAATAAATCTCTCTATTTAGTGTAAATATTTTTTTTTATCTTCTAAGATCATAAATATTATTTGAAGTAGCTATATAAAGGTATTATTATTTGAAGTAGATATATAAAGGTACATATTGCCAAAGTTTCATATACAATTGTGTTGAAAATTTAAAATTTTAGTTACCATTTTATTTAAGATATTATGATTATAAATTATAAATAAATGAAATAAATAAACTAATGATAACTAAAAAATATATAAAATTAATTTTTAATAAAAAAATAAAATTTATTTTTAATAAAAAATGATTGTTAATTATATTTTGAAAATTTGACTTTTTACAAGTTGCCTTTTTGAGAAAACCATATGCAAGTTGCCTTGGCATGAGTAAGCCCCTGCAAAAGGTGAGCAAACGGGTTGTTCAGTTGATTTGATTCGATTTTTTTATTAAATTATAAATTAATTTTTTTTATATTTATAATTGAATCAAATTAAAATTTTTGAAAAAATTAAATTAATCGAACCAATTAAACTGAAATTTATGTGTTTATAAATCGAATCGAACCGATCTTATAAAAAGTTTGATTCGGTTTGTTTCAATTAAATTAATATATTTTAAATTTGGTTTGATTTATTTATTATTTTAGTTAATTCGGTTTTTGCGATTTTCTATCTAAAAGACCGAACTAAAAACCGAAAACCAAATTTTTTTAAAATTATAACTGAACAAATTAATTTTATTAAAAGATTAAATCGAACCGAATCAACTCAATTTGATTGAGTTCGTTCCAATTTTTACTCACCCCTAAGCCCCTGTATAGAATAGAAACGTGATACCACTCAAAAAGTTTAATGTCTCACTCTGTATTAAAAAAAAAAAAAAGAAGAAGAAAGGTAAAATTTTTCATAACTAAGGAAATTAGTTTGGTTAGATAAGATTATGATCGATACTATTAGAATAGAACATAACATAGTGGCCCTTCCACTTCAACTATGTTCTGGATTTACATTATAGGCTAGTGTGCGATATGATTATAATAATAAAATTTAAATATATTAAATATTTTATTTTTATTTAATAATTAATTGAGTAATTAAATATTATTTTATAAAATTATTATAAAATAAAATAAAAATAACAAAATAAATTTTTTAAAATTTATAATTATGTATGGATATAAAATCTTGTAAATTTGAAGAAAAAATTATTAAATTTGAATGAGGTAAATTTTTTATAATCAATCGAACAATAATATAAATATTTTATAATAAAAATAAAATTAATAAATAATTATGAATTATATATATGTTAAATAATTATAATAAAATATTTTCTATTGATTTATACTTTAAATCTTATGTAACGTTTAAGAGAAATTTTATTAAACTTGAACAAAATAATTTTTGATAATCTATTATATTGATGCTAGCTCTTATAAACTCATAATTTTAAATAATAAATAATTTAGTTTTAATTTTAGTTTAGGGTTTATATTTTTTAATTTACTATTTAGAAATTGTTTATAATTTGTATATTTTAAAATTTTTTAATTTTCTATTCATAAATTTCTTTTATACTATTTTAGTTTCATGTTTAGAATTTTTACTGTTTAAGTTTTTTTTATTTCCACTTTAAAAATTGGCAATAAATTTTTCTAATTTCTTATTTAAATTTTTTAATACAATAATTTTTTATTACATAACATAAAATAATGACATGTGACAGTGTTATAAATAATTGTTTGACAAATGAAAAATAATTATTTAAAATTAATCTTGAGATTGAAATTAGTAATTTATATTGATTATATGAGAGTTTTTTCAAGGTGAAAAGGAAAGTTAAGAGAGTGATAGAAAAATATAAAATGAAATATAAATAAAATTAATTAATTTTACTTTTTTGTAACAATTTTTTTAAAAAAATTAACATATGTAAACTATTTATTTTTCATTTTATTCTTTAACTCTGATTTAGAGTTCAAAAAATAAATATTTGAAAATAAATTATTATCTTATTTTTTTATTAACTTTCTTTTTGAAAACCTTTTCTTTTTCCATTATTAAAAAACGTTAAAAGACTCCAACTATTTGCACCTGTACTAAAGTTTTTTGCATTCCCTAGAGGAGTGCAATAAGCCTCTTAATACTTTTTACACTCTTTAGAAGTCTTTTAGAGCTTTTTGCACTCCTTAAGAAGCTCTAGGAGTACAAGAAACTTTAAAAGACTTCTTGCACTCCATAATAGTTGAAAACTCTTAAAAAAATTTATTTACACTTCTCTTAAAGTTTATTGCACTGTAAAAAACTCCAAGAGGAGTGCAAATGATTGGAATCAGCGTTAAAGAGTCCATTGGAATTAAATCCTTTTATGTGATAAAAATAAAATAAAAAGTGAAATATAAAGAGTCAATTTGATTTAAATAAATTTATTTGCTATTTATATTTAAAAAATTTTTAAGATACTTTTTATTACCCAAAATATGTTATTTATTTTGAAGAGCACCATTGGAGATTTTAAATAAAAATGGCATGTTTGGGTAACAAAAAAAATCTTAAGAAACCTTTAAATATAAAGAGCAAATAAAATTATTTAAGTTCAATAAATTTTTTATATTTCACTATTTATTTTGTTTTATTATGTGAAAGCTTTTAATTTCAATGGACTATTTAATGTCTTTGGATATTGTGGAGAGAGAAAGAAAAAAATTTTCTAAAAAACAAAGTCAGTAAAAAATAAGATAACAATTATTGATATATATAAAAAATTGAATTGTATTAATTATATTTTATGTAAATAGTGAATTTTGGCTCTCAACATTTAGAAAGTGAAATTCATTATATAATATATAATTTAAAATTAGAGAGAGAGTTAAAATATTCTTTGCTTCATCCACTATTTATAATAAAAATTTTAAGTTGAATAAAAAATTGATTGAAGATGTTCTTAGGTCCTTAAACATTTTAATAATCTTCTCTAACCCTTTTCGTCTTTTAAGTGAAGTATGTACAAAAGGTAGTCTATCTTTAAAAAAAAAAAAAAGATAGATACCGTTGTCATTTCTTGTACCAAAAATTGTATATTTCTTAAGAATTGTCAGAATGTGTTTTTTTTTTTTTTAATTTAGTTCTATGGAATACTTTGCTCCTAAAAAATGTCCAATAATGTTTTTTTTTGCTAAAAAATTAATATAAGAATAGATTAAATAATTTGCATAGAAAATATGTTTCACAAATAAAAAATTATGAATTATGAAGAAAAAAGAACATTGATATTATTGTTGTGTACATTTAATTATTGATGAAATAAAAGTGAAATAAAAAAAAGTGATGAGTTATAATAAAGCGAGAATTAAATAAAAATTTGATAAAATATAAAGAGAGAACAAATAAAGACTAAAAAGTTAAAAAAAAAAAAGTGTTGAAAAATGTTTTGCTTCAATGACAAACAAAATATTAATTTTCTGTTTTGATTTTAATTAATTTTATGATTATGTTATAATTATAGTTAATTTCAAAATTAGAATAAAATTAAAAAAGTTAACTAAATTTACAAAACAAGTAAATTTTGAATTTTTCGATGATTGTCATATATATATATATATATATATGAATTAAAATTAAGAATGCATTTTGATTTTTTCGTTTTTTTTTTCAACGAAAGTTCGCTAAAATTAGAAGCAATACTCACATTAAAAAAAAAAAAAAAAAAACTCTCTGTGGGGATTTGATATTCAAGATTTCAGTTTCCTACTAAATCAAAAACTACTTCTAGATGGATATTAACTTTTGAGGTTGAATACATGGAAATATTATTCAATAATGTTTATAGCTAATTAATACTATGTAAATAAAATTTTCATTAAAATTGAAATGAAAATTTTCAATACAAAAATGATATTTTTATTTAGTTAGTACGCTCAATATATTTTGTCATTTGATGAAACTAATGACATATTTGGTCACAGTAAGAAATTTTATTTTTAAGATGAGTGTTTCATGATTTTAATATTTTTATTTGGTATATTTTAATATATAAGAAAATAGAATTCAAATATTAATAAACTTTTCATAATTAATTATATATAATAATACTATATTTTAAAAGCAAATAAATTAATTTTAAGAATAAAATTAAAGACTAGTGAGATATTTTAATTTTTTTAAATTTTAAAATAAATAATGATATTATATATGGAAATATAATGAGAATCACATTCTTAACTTATATATTTGCTATTATTATTATAACAAATATTTATTGCATCATCAAGTAATATTTGAAATTTATAATATTATTTGTTATTTTTAATAATCATTTTTTGTAAATTTACTTTTTAATTAAATTTTGAATTTGAGATACATTATTTAATTAATTAAAATTTTCCAAATAAAGTTATAATTCAAGGAATAAAAAAAATCCCATAAAAGGTTGATTAAGATATTCAGTTATTAATCAATCCTTGGTGCGTCCTAGACCACTGCCTCCTTTACAATCCCCGCCACCGTTACTGCCTTTCAAAATGTCCCTTGCCGTCATCACGGCTGGCCCACTCCCCTTCTCGTCACCTATTTATTCCTTTGTTTTCACTTATTATCCACAAATTAAAATCCAAATAAAACGCCTCGACATTGCAACCCCACGCCATTTCTTTCCTTCAACGCATGCTTATTTTTTTACAATTCTCCATTTCTTTAGACTTCGCTGTATTATATTATAATGACGACTATCGAGGTGCCGGCTACTATCACAACTAGCGGCGTTGGAGCTGAGTGTTCGTCTGATATTAATATATCGCTTCGCCGGAGGCTGACCGCAGCTGACTCCAATGGCGCCCTCGTGGAGTTGGCTTTGAAGAGCGGTGAGCTGGAATCCGATGGCGGAGGCCACGCCGTGATGGATCCGGAGTTGGAAAAAAACAAAGCTAATGATAGTGAAAATCGATCGGATTTTAGATTCACGTACCGGCCATCGGTACCGGCCCATCGGGTGCTAAAAGAGAGTCCGCTTAGTTCTGATGCAAGTACGATTAGCTATCCTTTCTTTCTTTCCTTTTTTGGGGTTCCCCACTTTTTACTGATTTTGCTAAGTTGGTGAAGTGTTACGGTTTTGGGACCATTTTATTGATTCTTAAGTTGATTTTTGGATGGCAATTTTGTGTCAGAGTCATGCAGGTCTCTTCAATCTCTGTATAGTAGTGCTTGTTGCAGTTAATAGCAGGCTTATAATTGAGAATTTAATGAAGGTTTGTCCTTTCTTTCCATTTGCCCTGTCTACTTAAGCTCAGTTGAATGTTGGTTACTACATTTGCCTTTTGTATGTGAAATTCTCTTCTTACAATTTATGGTATGAAATGGGTTGTCCATTTGAATTTTTTGCAGTACGGTTTGTTAATAAAGACAGGGTTTTGGTTTAGTTCTAGATCATTGAGAGATTGGCCCCTTCTTATGTGCTGGTAACATGCCTTCAAAGCTTTTCCTTACATTTCATTTGATACAGTTACTATTTTTATGTACATGTGCTGTTTGAGCTATCTTTGATTCCGTTTAATAGTTGCCAAGAAACATGTTATACATTTTGGATTTTTGTTGCAGTCTTACTCTCCCGATCTTCCCTCTTGCTGCCTATCTAGTTGAGAAGTTGGCATATCGGAAATATATATCTGACCCTGTAAGTATTTCCTGTCCAACTATTTTGTATATTAATATACTGCCTGATATGTTGGGTCGTTGTCATTGATCTGGTTGAAATTGATTTCCAACTTTAATGTTGCAGATTGTCATTTTCCTTCATTTTCTTATCACCTCAGCAGCGGTTCTATACCCAGTTTCTTTGATTCTCAGGTTCTTCACTTCTCTTCTCCTTTTTATTCCTATTGGAAAATTTTGCCACCTATAGCTATCTATGACATTTCAATATTCAGCCACCTATTGATAGCTGAAATTTAAATAATTCTAGCAAGTGCACTAATTATCAAGTAGAAAACATATTGTTCCCACGAGAATTTAATAAAATTAGTAAAGCTATAGTTAACCTTCGACAATTTGGACAATCGAATTTAAAAGATTAATTAAACTACGAAAATTCAAAATAAATAAGCCATGGAAATTTAAATACTAAAAATAAATAAAAAGAAAGTAATAAATAATTAAAGTTGCAACAATTAAATTAATAAAATTAAGACTATTGGGCTACTTAACCACTGCAATAGATTTAAATTTATTAAATTCAACCAAAATAATTTATTATTTTCATAAGTTAAGATTTGTACTAAAATTGTTTAATATTCCTTCTCAAAATATGTTAATCATACTCCTATCAAGTAAACTGTAGATCCCTCTATAAAGTTATTGAGATAGAAAACACATTAAATTTTGTGAAAAACCTGTAAAATTAAATGAATCATGTATTTATATTTTTATATACCATTCAATTCACACTACAAATTATTTGATCAATTATGCAAAATCATTTCCTAATTCATTCGAATAAACCAAATCAATCAAGAGATGACCAATCTCTCAATAACATTAAGCACAATAATTTATAGATAACATGAAAAATAAAAACATCTTGATCAAATAAAATAAAAATCAATCTATTGTTGTGATAAGGTTTTTCATAATATTAGCTATAAGAAAAATAGCTCATAAATAAGAAAAAAAAACTAAAAAGAAGAGGTAAAATCATGAGTTCACAATGGAAGAGAAGAATATCTTCAATTGAGGTTGGTTGTCCTCTCCCACTTGCTCTTCATGTTTTTTTCCTCCCCTCTACAAGATAAAAAACTTTTATTTATAATGCAAAAAAATCTCTCCAAGATTTTCCAAAAATCTCTCAAAGATCTTCCAAAAATCTCTAGAGAAATTGGCTTCTTAAATAGTTTTATAAAATATCAAAAGAAAATTTAAATTTAGGGTAATCTCCTAAGTCAAATGTCCTAAATAAGATAAGATTTTTTTATAAAATCCAAGCTGAAAATTAGCTCCTTGCCCTTCTAAATTTGTCAACCTCCGGATTAGCAAGCCACACCCGCGTCTTACCATTGCCAGTCTTCTGCTACAAATTTCACTTTACTTTTTTTTGTCCTAAAATTGAAAAATCTTGCAAATTAATGTCTATTCTTCTCCTTTTTAACTCTAATACACTTGAAACTTCAAATTTAAATTTCTTAAATATAAATTCAATTAAAATTAGAAATTAAACACAAAATAGGAGAAAATCACCACAGTAAAAATATGCACTTTTATGTGTTATCAGCTATAGCTGCCAAAAATTAAATATACCGAACAACTTTTCATTCAGTGATAGGACACTTGTAGTGATGTCAAAAAAGAATGCATGAAAAATTATCACTTCAAGTCTTCTGCTACAAATTGCATTTAACCTTTTTTTGTCCCAAAATTGAAGAATCTTGTAAATTGATATCTAATATTTCCTTTTTAACTCTAATACACTGGAAACATCAAATTTAAAATTTTCAAATATAAAATTCAATTAAAATTGAAAATTAAGCACAAATAGGAGAAAACACTACAATAAAAATGTGCACTTTTATTCCTCATCACTTATCGCTACCAAAAATTAAATATACCCAACAACTTTTCATTCAGTGATAGGACACTTGTAGTGATGTCAAAAAAGAATGCGTGAAATATAAGAAATTTATATTAAAAGCAGATATTGTTAGAAACATATATCGAGTCTTGAATAGTCTTGGTAAACTGTAAAAGTCTTGAAAATATTTATGTTTGGTTGTGAAATTGCCTACATTGCATGGCTTCTTATGCTTCCCCCTTCTCTGGCATTGCAAATTATGTGAATTTGTGAAATTTCAGTTAATCTTCAATTTTTGATTAGGCTGTCTGCCTTCTTGTCTCTTTCTCTGTCTTCCTCTATCCTTATGTTTATTCTGCATGTGTTGCAAACATATATGATAGTGCCAGAAAGATCAAGTAATTTATTCACAGATGTGATAGTTGGTATCATGTGTAGCTAAATTCCTTTTTTTATTGAGTAGTATCTTAATGGAATATCTCGTCTTTTAGACTAATCAGCAAGGGTGTTAAAATGCTTAATTACTCTTTTGCTAATTTACACAGTGGTGAATCTGCTGTTTTATCAGGTGTCACATTGATGCTCTTTGCTTGTATCGTGTGGTTGAAATTGGTATCATTTGCACATACAAACTTTGATATGAGAGTGATTGCCAACTCAGTTGATAAGGTATGAATTCTTTTGTAAAATTCACTGATTTATGCCTTAAAAGGTTCTTCAGTTTTCTTCTGTAGAATTCACATGTAAAAGATCTCTACCTATTATGCGTTGTAAAATGAACTGAGAAATATGAACCTGAAGCTTATTGTAATATTTGCACCACAGGCTTTCCTCTATCAATTATCCTACAATCACAACTTTTTTAATTTTTTCTTCATTACAATTGGTGGTATTTAATTATTTTGCTTTGCGCACCTCCCCACCCACCTAGAAAAAATTCTTCAGCTCGCTCGGATTGATTTGTCATTTGCTGCAACAATTTTTACGCAAGTCATCATTCATTCAATGTGGTTCTGCTTGATGCCAGGGAGATGCAGTACCTAATACTCTAAATGCAGATTATACTCATGATGTTAGCTTCAAAAGTTTGGTTTACTTCATGGTTGCTCCTACATTATGTTACCAGGTGGCTGATCAATTTTCTGTTAGTGATAATCATAGAAATGTTTGCATTTGCTGCTTTTCTATATATTCAATGCTTATTGGCTCATCTTGGTTATCATTCATGACATTTTATTGCATTGGACTATTTTCCGGTGTGTTGTAATAACTGACAAGACATTTTTTAAATATGTTATACTTCATTTCGCAGTCAGAACTTTGTGTAGTAGCTGATTCTCAGTCTGTAAGTGTTGGGTGGTGGTCGAATAGCCTGTCAATGCAATGCCTTGCGTTTCTGTAACGTGTGGTATGCTTTGGTTATCTTGACCTTGTAAATGGATTTTCTAATCGTCCTTTCTGTTCATTGTCATTGTAGCCAAGTTATCCTCACACAGTGACCGTTTAAAAGGGTTGGGTGGTTCGTCAATTTATCAAGTTTATCATATTTACAGGATTCATGGGATTTATCAAGGAACAAGTAAGATTAATCTAATGTTTGAAATTGGTTTTCCAAGTTCTTTCTGCTGTTTTGAGAAATTTGCTTTTGCGTATTTGACATGTTTGTGGGCATAATCTGCAGTATATCAATTCTATCGTTAAGAATTCACAACATCCTTTAAAAGGGGATCTGCTATATGCAATTGAGAGGGTTTTGAAGCTCTCAGTTCCAAATTTATATGTGTGGCTCTGCATGTTTTACTGCTTCTTTCACCTATGGTAAGTTCAAATTTTTTCCTTTTCCAAAATTTTTGAAGTGTGTGTGTCCCATTCTTTTGAAATGTTTTTAATAATTTTCAATAAATTTATAATAATTCTTCTATTAATTTAATGTTACGAAGTATTTTCGAGAATTTGGAGTAAATTCATGGTTTTGTAAAAAGACAGGAACTATAGGCTAGGCTCATATCTTATAGAAGCTTTGATTCTTTTAACAAACACACAATGTTTGAGGCGCATTATTTTTACATATGAAATGCAGGTTAAATATATTAGCTGAACTCCCCCGCTTTGGTGATCGAGAGTTTTATAAAGATTGGTGGAATGCAAGAACAGTTAATGAGGTAACAGTTTCATAAGTTTGCCAGTATTTTTCTTTGGATATATCTTTCAATCATCTGTTGCTTAATTGAAATTTTGAATGTTTTCATGGACCTCTCTGGATTTGCGGCTTTTCATCAGTATTGGAGAACGTGGAATATGGTATGGTCTCTTTAGCTGAAGTCACTATAATTTTCTTAGTCTTACTGTAAGTAGGTGATCGCTCTGTTCATATGTTCTTATCTCTTTTTGGGTTCTGTTGTAATATATGTTTACTGATACATCACGCACTTTATCTTATATTTGTTCGGACATAACAATCTTATTTGAGATGTAGCACATGCTTACTATTGGAAGTCTATATGATCAACTCATTAAATTGTTAATTAACAGTAGAAGTGGAAAAAATTACTGTCAAACACGTCTTGTTTATCGATTGGAAGTTTCAAGAGACTTGTGGTTTTGCCTTGGGACCTGTATTCTGACCCTAGTCTGTGATAGAGGAGAACAAAGGAACTTTAGAACTTTGAAAGAGAATTCTGTATTTGATCTATTAACCTTGTGTTATATAGCCTGACTTTCAATTCTAAATTACAAAAATGATCTTATAATTTATTGAAGATTAGACCATTTTGTGTTTGCTTCTGAAATATGAAGATTATCGTGCTGTTTGCTTTCTCCTGTTATGCAATTAGCAGTAGATTGAGATTAGACAATAATGCAGTTTCCATAAATGATCACATAGTTTTGTGCTGTTAATATTTAACACCTTACAATGTCAAATTCAGTTACAATTCCTAAATTTCTATAAAATCTTACATTTTTAAAATGAATTCTACGACCTTGCTCCACTGGAGGTCAAGTATCCATGTGAGCAAGTGTTTATGAGTGTGATGTTGTAAGGGCTGTAGCATTCCAATTGTTTTGTTCAAGTTATGATAATAAACACCAGGTATTCTGGTGTTAAAGAAGACAACATCCATTTGTGCCTCTGTTATGCACTCCCACTACACACATGCACACATGTAGAAGGGTTAATCAATCATGTTTTTTGATGGGATCCTAACTGATTACAGCCTGTTCATAAGTGGATGGTTCGCCATATCTACTTCCCATGCTTGCAGCATAAAATCCCAAAGGTAACTCTGCTTCTCACTTAGAGTTCAATGGGTGCTTGATCATTTCAATGTAAACAGTTCTCTTGTGATGTATTATTATCTCTACATTTTTCATTATTTCATATTTTCCCTTTCTCTAATATATGAGTCTTACTATGTGCTAAGATGACGTTGCTTGATTTGTTTATCTTCTGATTTTCTGCACTTAAATACTCTTCAGAATCTCTTAACTTTTTTTTTGCTAATTCTTCCCCTCTGAAAGAAGGAAAAATTTGCTATACAATTGCAAAATTCTGCACTTGTACATCTGATGGATAATCAGGAACCTTTGAGTTTGAATGCTTAATTATGATATTGGTTGACCCAGGAAAGATGGTACAAGGAATGAAAGGGGATGTATAGAAGAGCATGACTTGATTTCAAATTTTCAAGGCCTATACTCAGTATTCACTGTTGACCGCATGAAAGTTTTTGAAGTACTGTTTAATTAGCACAGTATCTCGCTGTATTCTGATTAGGTTGGACGGCATTTGGTTCAATTTGAAAATTACTGTCTTTTAAGAAATACCATCCAATGATATGTATAATTGTTGCTTCTGTAGTAATGTGAATCACAACAGTTCTTCTAATTTCTATATTTAACAGTTCTGTCTTTTGATTGCTTATTAGGTTGTGATACATGTGCTATTGCTACAAATTAAATAAATAGACTTGAACAACCGGCATGAATCACTGGGATTGTGATTGCCTGCTTGTTACTTGATCTAGCATGATCTTGTGTTTTTATACGCTTAGGTGAAGTCAACATTAAAACCTTGTAGTCTGTTGTTGCTCATGATTGTTCCATCTTTTTGCAATGATGTAGGGGATAGCCTTAGTTATTGCTTTCTTCATTTCAGCTGTATTTCATGAGGTATGTATTGAATAGTTAATTGCAATTTGGCTATTTTCCGTTCTCCAGCTTATTATTTTGTGCACTTCTTTATGTTTGCAGCCGGTTGATGGCATTTCATATGTCAATTTTCTTTTTCACTACTGTATTAGAATCAGTGTTTTGAAAACTAGACTGGACTGGTAAAATTAGGAACCAAAATTGGCCAATTTGTTTAGTTTTGGAGAATTTTTAAAGTTGTTTTTTATTTTAAATGTTATAATTATATTTTTATTTTTCTAATTTTTTATTCATAAGTTATTTTAATAATATTTTTTATTTTTAAAATTTTTGAACTGGAACAATTGGACCAACCAAACTGGGAACCGGTCAACTGACTGGTCCATTTTTGGAAACATTGAGTGGAATGAAATTTTTGCTCTAGTCCTACTTCATTTGAGATGAACCATTATATTCAAGGTATTGTGACATATTCTTTATAGTATTTGGTGCTGAAGCATCTTCATTTTTTTGAACTCATAAGGGTATTATAAAACACATGGTTTTTAGCAAGATCACAGTTGAAAATTGCTAAAAGATCATTCCTCTGGGAGCCAATAGATTTAATTCAACGGTAGAATTGCCAATGAAGTGGATTGGTAGTCAGATAAAAGAAGAGATAAACTTGATGATGAATGCCCAATATTGTAGAAAAATTTGCCGGGTTGGTGAGGGTCTCATGTATTATAAATGAGTGAAAAGTAAAGGACGGGAAGAGGATCACAAATTGAAAATTCAAAAAGAGAGAAGAAAATAATTGTAATGCATCACCTAAAGTGTTCTCTTTTGCCACATAGTGCATCCGATGGTGACAAATGCCAGACGTTAGGATATAGTCTCTTTCATTTTGCTTGGATATGGATAGCATGACATATCTCACCTAGGTTGTCATACCTATGTAAGAGGTGAAAATTGGATGCAGCTTTTGATTGCAATTAGTGCTGCAAAGGACGGTTTGCTTCCCACCGGATGCTAACTTATCATGGAGAATGGGACTCTAAAGCAAGTCCACTAAAGTGAAAAGCTTTCATGGAATGTTCTTTATTCGATGGGGGGGATGTCTTATTTGGGATGAGTGCATTCAGTTCATACCCGCACTACTATGATAAAGTCTTCATACTCAAAAAAGTGTCAATTATACATCTCTTTATGTTCCTTGATTTAATTATGCTATTTGCTTACACCATGCGATTGTTTATATATCTACAGTTGTGTATTGCTGTTCCTTGTCACATATTCAAGCTTTGGGGCTTTTATTGGAATAATGTTCCAGGTAATTATTTTCCATATTAGTATTTATTTTACTTTAGATGTGTGTGCTAGCATGGAGATACTGTTCAAGTCCCATTTGGTTGAGGTTCCTTTGGGATTGGAAAGGGCTACCTCTTAGTTGTGGCAGGGGAAACAAAGTTTGCATAAGAGTGGAGTAAGTTATGTTGGACATATAGTGTCGATGAAATTTTTGCTTTCTGTGTTTGAATCAGGTCCCTTTGGTCGTCATCACAAATTACCTTCAGAACAAGCTCAGAAGTTCAATGGTATGTCTTCACCTTTTTCACATCTTCTTTCCAAGTTTGTTTTGGTGTATTTATTTTGTCAACAACAAACTTCTATCGCTAAAATGAATCATAATGAGACGTGCCTGAACTAACATGATGAGTTCACTTGAGGTCGTTACAAAAGTAGTTCGATTCTATCCATATCATTCCTGCACTGTATAGTTCTTTGAATGTTGTTGGGAGTTTTGAGTGGTTATTACATGTTTACAGGTGGGAAATATGATCTTCTGGTTCATTTTCTGCATTCTAGGTCAACCTATGAGTGTGCTATTATATTACCATGACCTGATGAATCGGAAAGGGAACACTGAATGAAGATGAAACTGGCAGCTGATGTATGGTAGAGGTTACACTAGACATAAAATTACTGGAGATGAATTACTTCCACCATATCGTGTGTGTGGTCAACTGATGTTCTTGTGTATTTAACTGCGCCATGATCCATTGAGAAAGTTTGGTTAATTGAGAATTCAACTGATGTATACGCAATTTTGAAAATATAATAACTGGCAGGGACTATCACCCTATTGTAATTGTGGTTCAAAGACACTTGTCAATCAATAGTGGAAAATTGCATATATATATATATATCATGTTCAATCTGCATGTGGTTCTTCTTCTAACATGATTTTTTGATCTTTTGGTGTTCATATATTAAGTTTTTTGCACTATGCATCATTTGCTTTTCGATGCAAGGTGTAGAAAACTCTACCACCCTTAACTGGGTTTTATGGGTTCACTCATAAAATGGTCAATGTGATAGCTTTTTTTATTTAAAATAATTTGTTATCACCTGGTCAAGAAGGCAAAAGCCACATTATTAATAATGGATATTATGCTCACATGGCAGGTGCATAACAGTCATTTTCCATAATTGTTACTAGAGAAGATTTTAACATGTGATTTGAAGTCTTGTCATTCATTCCCTTTGTTATTATTATTATTTTTGAAGCACATTCCCTTTGTTATTATTATTGTCATTGCTGGTAATTAAACTGTTTTCAACAGTTGAATTGAAAAGTATATTTTATTTTGAGTTTAATGATAAATCAATTATATTAATTGCAATATTTATTTCCTGCTTATGAGAAACGTAGCTGTCTAATGTAGAATTGTAGTCTGCTAAGGATCAACAATTGTTTTGTGCATTACATCACTTCTGATTAGAGAATTATTCATAATCAAATAAAAAATTTGTAATTAAATATTATTTCTACTACTATTTGATGGGTATGATCTGAATATATAATATTGATAAGCAAATAATGGAAAATAAGGGATGTATTTATTAATTGGAGCTTGGATTAGAAGCAAAGTAAATAACGATTCATGTCCATCAACATTTAAACATCATTCAAATAATTTCATTTTTCTGGCGCGGGATCAAAGTAGAGAAACAGTCAAAGGTTTTCGGTGTTAGCATCCGCACCCAATAAAAGCCAATTTCTTAGTAGCATCACCGACGCCAGATCTTTCTATCTACAGTCAGCGCCTAAAAACAACAATTAACAGCAAATTTCGAAATCAAACGCCAGAAAAAGCTAACTTTAAACAGGCTGCAGAAAAGTTGAACCTTTCAATGGAAGATTTCAGATCCAAGTCATATGGCGAAGGAAGAATGCAAATACAGACCTACCATGGTCCTGCTGTAGGACACACTTCTTCATCAACATCATATGGTATCAGTAACATGCAAGATCTCAGATGCTATAGTGCCTCCTATGCGTCCTCAGTCTACCCAACACAAACCCAGATGGGGAATAACGATGTCAAGTTCAAGAAAGGCAAGTCCACTAATGGGTCCGTTTCAAAAAGCTGGAGCTTCAATGATCCTGAGTTGCAGAGGAAGAAACGGGTGGCTAGCTATAAGGTTTATACTGTTGAAGGGAAGGTTAAAGGTTCTTTAAAGAAGAGTTTTAGGTGGCTCAAGGACAGGTACAGTAGGGTTGTTCATGGCTGGCTGTGACTACTACTGATGAATCTTTATTTACTCTTTTGTTATTCGATTGTATTTTCTTGGTTTTTTTTTTTTAAATGTTTTTGGGCTTATGTTGTGAACTGCCGCTTTTATAGTATATTATCATTTTATAACATAAAGTTGGCAACTTTGTTGTGATAATGAACGATTCTTTGTCTACTTTGTGCATTAGGTTTGGGATTTTATGATGATTATGTTGATATGCGTTGGGACGAATAGATTGTGTTAGAAACGTTACCTCAAATCTGGTATTTAGATGTTACGTTTGGTCAGATTGGAAAATTAGGTTATAGTGTTGAAGTTGTCCTTTGATTTACGCCTATATTTGTGTTTTGATAATTGACAATCTTAAATTATTGAATTTTTCCAGGCATACCTTGAATATGAATGTTCTTGATATTTTCTTCAATTTGAAGCATGTTGTTATTGATGGAGTTTCCTCCTTTAATTATCATGCTTTGTTACGATTTTATCATGTAATTTACCTATTGGGTTTGAATGTAGCTTGCTACCTAGTAAAAAGAAAAACGCTATTGACATCCTTGCATAAATAGTTTCCTCAGTTGAGGCACAAGCGTTCATTGATAAAATGTATGAGCATACATGAAATGTTGTTGCAGAGGTTTTATTGCATCAGCATTGCACTGCAGACTGATTGTTATTAGGGACTTCAGGAGGTTAGCTCTTTGAGGATCATTTTAGAGTTACGGGGAAATTGAATAATTGGACTTATTTTATTTCTTGGGAGAAATTAAATTCTTAAGAGTTTAAATTATATCATATGTCCTTTCTGTCGAATGAAAGTAGCTAGTTATTAGAGGTTTTCTGCTTGCAATTGCGAAGTTGAAGTTTAGGGGATACCGTGTTACAGACATGGTCGGATTAAGAAGAGGAGGATAGTAGCTAGTAATTACAATTTCATCTTTTGCCATAGCATGCAGATGAAACTAAAACGTTTTTCCAGGTGTAAGTTTTTGGCTTTAATAAATACCTCTGAAGCAAAATTATTTGGCCTTTTTTATTGTAACTGGTTGCTTCTGCGTCCATATTGCTTCCTTTTCTCTTTTCTTGAATCAAAGGAATTCATTCTGTATTATTCTAGATATGTGCTTGTCTAAATCTTAAACCTTCATGTGATGAGTCCAGCTAATTCAAAGTAATCAGCCATGATGTATAGTTTTAAACTTGCACTCTATCAAACGCCAGCGGGGTCTGCCCCGTTACTTAAATATTAGCAGTTGCCGGAAGTAGCTTGTAGTGTTTCTTCTACTACTACTATTATTATTATTGTTGTTATTCAGTTTCCTTAAATTTGTTTCAGCAGGTGTTTCAAGTGCTTAAAAGTGTATCACCAAAAACGACCCGCATAAAAATTACTGGGTGTAGAAGGTTGGTCTTCACTGATGAAAAGATATCAATATGCATTCAAGAGTGGGAAGTACTTAAATGGACTACTTTCCATGTAAAATAAGATTAGGTTCGTAGATTCCTGCAAGAAAGTAGTATATATCGTCCTTAATCTAGCAGATTTTCACACATCCCTGCGGAACGGAAACAATGCACGAACTCGTTGGGACTTAGCTCTTTCTCCTTTGCTTGAGAATTCGAGAGTTGAGGGAACTTCGTGCAACTTGAAAAAGATTTATCGTATTTAGGTGATAGAAGGCATTTTTAAACACTTAATTCGCGTTAGGCGTGGGTACAGTTTGATTCAATTCGGAGATTTGAAAATATTTAGATTCGATCAAAATTTCAAGATTTTAAAAATGAATAACCAATACTGTCTTAAATTTTCGGTCTAATTATATTCAGTTCATTACAAGTTGGGATTTGTTTAGTTTGGCTCTTCAGTTTTTTCGAAATGATTAGATTTAGATATTCGATTATTTTCAGTTATTAAAAATTAAATTTTTTATTTTTTATTTTTATAAATCAAAATAAAATAAAATTTATATTTCACTTTTAATTATTCAAAACTAAAATAAATAAGTGATAATTTAATAAATTATAATTAATAATTTATACATTAAATGTTAAATTAAAATTTTAATGCTTACTACTAATTTATAATTAATAATTAATAAATAGTCTAATTATTAATATTACGAGCTAATTAATTTTTTTAATGACTACTACTTATATATATAAAATTATGATTCAATTTGATTTGTTCAGTAGGAGTTATAATATGATTGATTCGATTTTTGATTTGGATAATATAAAATCTTTAATATCGTTTAATATAAAAAAAAAATAGACATTTTGATTCAGATATTTTACTATTCATATTAGGCATCAAAAACTTTTAATTTTAATTCAATCCAATTCGAGATGGACTGATTCCACGTTCACTCCTAGCACCATCTATATCTACATTCCTAATATGGAATTGAAGGAATGCACGTCTCATTGACAGTATATCGAACTTAACGATGTGCCATATCAATTGACCGCCCATTGCACTTCAAAATAGACTGAAAAACAAGGGTCACCCGCCAAGCCTAGCAAAGTGGCCTGAGAAAATTTCAACGAAAGAAAGATTGAAGTTCACTCGCATCTCTTCTTCGACACTACCAAAGAGCGAAGATTGATACTAAAACACTGATTATAACTTTCAATTCTACAAGGAAAACACCTTATATATATATATATACTTATATATCCTTCAGTTGGGCACAATCCATGGTAAAAATCATTGAAAGAATTTTGGCTATAATCAAACTTGAAAACCCATACAGTAAACTATTCTGCCCATTTCTGTGCTTCAGCCTTCAAGTACTGCTTTTACTTTCAGAAATAAGAGGGATATGAATACAATGCCTGTTTTACAGTGGCTCCAAGTTTTTAGAACTTCTGATTTGAAGGAACATAAAAACAAATGATAGCTTCAATGAACAAAGAGAGCGGAAAAAGGTAGAGGTATTGGGAATATCTGAAAAACAAGTACCGCATTTGCGCAATCAACATCTGTATATGGAGTCTTCTAAATTTTGAGATATCTGATTTCCACCACCATCGTTCGCACAGTGAGCCAATGTCTTGAGTTGGCAAATTGAAATCATAAAGGCTCTAAGCACAACTTCCAGTCAATTCCGCAAGAATAAACTTCCACTGTAAGTGTGACAACATCCCAGCAAATTCATGATTTACAATGACAGTGTTGAGCACCTAATAATGACCCTTCTCATCATTGTCAAAATTCAGTCCGTCAATTCCCTTCAGAAGAGATTCATAGGTCTTCATGTGCGTTGCATTTCTGGCTGACGAAGATCGCCTGGGGTCTGCAGATCCAAGAGGAGGACTCCTTTGTACACTTGAAACTTTATGCATGGCTACTGGGCTTGCATCAGTTGTGCGAGAGCGCTGGGGATCATCCTCACTTCCAACAAATACATCACGACTGGTAGAAACAGCAACAGCTTGCCTTGAGGATCGACTTGATCGTCCCATGAAAGTTGAGCTTGGTAACTACACCATTGTAGCAAAATGCAGATTAGATCTAAAATGGAATTCAGAACAACAAAGAGCATTGGCTTCGTATAAGAATCTAGCTATCAAAAAAGATTAACCAACAGTACTATACTACTATAAGATAAAAAGGAAATCCAAAAATCCTTGAATAAGTTAACACAAACAATCTTCAAGTGCTTCCCGCGACTGCAAGAATGGAATCATGCAAAATTACACTCAGGTAACAGCAATTCAGTTCACTCAAGGCACTTGATAAAATCGTACTGCCATAACTTTCAGTAAATAAAGACAACGTTGATAAAAGTAAACCAATTCAAATCCCTGAAGAGCGCACAAAATAGGATCCAAGTTTCACATATATCTAGCTATAAATGAAATTAAATTGTGCGTCATAAGAATGGAGCTTTACAGAATTTGGCACACAAAACAAGAATGAGGGGAGGAAAACAAAAATTGACACTCACCATTGGATCCTTACTAGCAGGAGAATCATTGGCAACTGGACTCTTCTGCTTTGCATAACTTCCAGTATTTAGGATAGGTCCAGAAAGTCTATGCCGAGCCAAATCCATTGACTGAACAGCTGGTCTTGCTTCTTCTCCACCTAGAACAGTTGGGACGAAGTATAAGCCACGAGCATGAGTCAAAGGCAAAAATCAACTTCCCTTTACAACTTGAAGATACAGGAACAGATTCTTTAGAACTTGAGTGGCGAACAAGTAAGCTCAGTGTGAGCCAGATTCCATAATCAATTCTCACCAAGAACATTCATATAAAAGGTAATCAATGAGGGAAAAAAAAAATATTAACAACCAGAATGAAAAAATTAACTGGAGAAAATTTTCAAAAAAAGAAAACGAAGTCAAAAACTAAAAGAAATATGCAATGTCCCATTCAAGCAAATCAAAATAGTCCTTCGGCAGCCTCCAGTTTAAGTAAAAAGATTTAGATAAGAGGTAAAGCACTCTGTAAGAGGAAGAATCACAAGAAACTACCTGTCTGTCTACCTGCACTGGTAATAGCAGGGGGCATTCCAGAACTCGTTCCAATTCCAGGCCCCTAACAGAAACAAGAACCATTCAAATGCATGTCATTCCAATGAACAACAGAAGTAACTCGCTAACACTTACAAGGGCACGAGCTGGAGGATTAGCCAACTGCGATTGCTGATACTTCAATATCGTCCAGTCAAAAACATAATCAAATTGGAAGCCTGGGGCAAGAGCAATGTGTGCTATGTCAAAATCAAATGTCAATTTCAATTATTCAGCAGGTAAAATAAGTCGTAAATGGAGACCAGATTGCAAATTTGAAGCGATTCAACAACAAAAATATTTCTACCCTCACGAATAAAGAGATCACGGAATATTCTTTTCAGGTAACTATAATCAGGCTTATCATCAAAACGTATTGAACGGCAGTAGTGAAAATACGATGCAAACTCTGTTGGATAACCCCTACATAAGGCCTGAAAAGCAATTGAATCTTAGGTCAGCTTCAAAAACTTGGACAATAAGTACGCAACCACAGTAACAGCTTACCTCAATTGAAGTCGAGACCTTCTTTTCACTAATTTTCTCATACTTCTGTTTCTTAGTTCCTGCTTTCAGTCCTTGCCAAGGAAGACTGCAGAGAATGAGAAATCAGCATACAAAGCACCAAAATAGTGCAAGCATGAGAATGAGTTAGGCAGGCAGCGAGAATCACCTTCCTCTTAGGAAGTACATAAGAACATAACCAAGGGATTCCAAATCATCTCTTCGACTTTGCTCTACATTCATCCAATAGGACAGAAATGAATTAAATGAGTCATAAAACCCAAAGGGAATGCTAACAGAAATGACAACAGATTGACACAAATGCCAAATTGGCAAAGATAGGAAGCATATACCAATTCCCAGGTGAGTATTCATACTTGCATATCTGGCAGTTCCAGTCAAATTTTTATTTTCCCTGCAATATTTATTGCCATAAACAGTCAGTGACAAAGCTACCATTATAATAGACAAAATGACAAACAATTATCAATTGGATTAGATCACAACATTAAATTTTTTTTAAAAGTACATCAATCCCAAAGCAAATACATTGCAGAAAAGAGACAGTAAAACCATCTCAACATCCTAGTGCTACAGCAATGGACCAGCAGTACAACTGTACTAGGAGTATCACCTCCAGAACTGTTAAGCATGTTACCAACAAAATATATCCCAACTAGAATTGCAAACACAATCTTAGGTGCTAGCACATTTTTTACCTATAAGGAATATGTTGATGGGTTGTACTATCTCTATATTTCTTTGCCAAACCAAAATCAATCATGTACACCTGCATGAGAGAAAAAAACATTAAATGAGTTAATATAGAAATCCGGAAACGAACAATATAATAAATGTATTAAAAAAGAAATTGAAAAGACATGCTTTAAAGCAAACCCAAAACCTGATTAGCACGCCTTCCCAAGCCCATGAGAAAATTGTCAGGCTTGATATCTCGATGCAGAAATGATTTTGAATGAACGTACTCAACACGATTGATCTTAAAAGAAAAACAGAGGACATAACATGATTTTCTGAAAGCACACCATCTGATGTAACAAATGCATAAAGTTAACGGAACTAACCATCTGATCAGCAAGCATCAGAACTGACTTCAAAGACAGTTTTCTACTACAAAAGTTAAACAGATCTTCAAGGCTAGGTCCAAGTAAATCCATCACAAGGACATTATAATCGCCCTCAACTCCAAACCATCTCACATTTGGAATCCCAGCTGCCAGCATTTACAAGACAAGAAAAATTGGGACAAAAAGACGACAATAATTAAAAGCAGAACAAACTGGAAAAAAACAGATAAAAGTGATATAAAATTAAACACAAAACAAGTGAGTTAGGAAATCTTCAGATGTCTCATTACTTCCTCCTTGAAGGATTCTATATAACTTCGATTCATATAGCAATTGAGGATGCTTTGTCTTGACATTTTCCTGGACATAACAGATCAATTTTCAGCATTTCATTGCACAGCATAAAAAATTGACTATATCTAAAAAGTTTCAAGAATAAAAGTCAGCAGGAAATCACAAAGTTTTGAGATCATGTGACTTTCAAATTGTTTAACAAATCAAAGTTATCCGCACATGTGAAAGTTGAAGATATTCAGTCACAACATTAAACCAAATCATTGCTTTTGAATTTTAATTTTAACCAAAAAAATGAATAAAAAAAATTGTTCTAATTAACCATGAGTTCTCAGAGTAAAACATACACACAAATTAAGTCAATAATTATCTGAAAAGAAAAAATAAATATGAGCAGATTTGAGCTCAGATGCTCAGCAACCAATAAATCAATATCGCATAAGTGTACAATAAGAAATGCTAAAACAAAAATATGCAGTCTAACCTATTAAAAAAAAACATTACTCAAGCTGTTTCTTCAAAATGAAGGATCAACAAGACTACAAGTTCCAAACCGTTCCGTGACAATTTATCAAGAACAGCTGAACAATTCCATATTAAGAATATCATTCTATCATTCTCATCATATGTCTTAACAAGGATTAATAGTACATCAATTTAAATTGGCTGTAAGGAACAACTTGTTTGATGTCACAGGACCCAGTTCTTGTAACCCAAAGGGGAGAAATCAATGACACTACCAAAACATCCACACAAGTCTCAAATCCATATGAAATTTTCTATTTCAAAATTTTACCAACATAATTATCCCCTAACCCAGTAAATAGGTCACAGCAACAAAACTTATATCAGTCATCTACAAAGTAAATACTTAAATTAAACCCACGCCATGTTCCAATTATTCATCACAAGTAGTTTGATAGACTCCAGATGTGAGTCAGACAAGAAGACAACACGAATTGAAACATAAAGTAGATAGCTAAAGAAAAAAAAAAGAACGAGATCCAAATGAAATCAAAGAAATGGAACTTACAAGCTTAATGGCGACCTCTTCATTTGTCTGGATATTAGTACCTAAACACAACAAATTCAATCACCAACCACCAACTAAATTACAGTAATAATAATAGTAGTAGTAATATTAACCCATGAAATTAAGAGAAAATAACAAACCGAGATAGATCTCTCCAAACGACCCACTGCCGATCTTTCGACCGAGCCGAAACTTATTACCGACACGCGGTTCCATCAATCCAAAATGTTCAAACCCCCAATCCAACCAATAATACCTGTACACCGAATCAACCGCACGACAAATCCAAAAAGCCGAACGGAAACTACCAAAATTCTGTTTTAGGGAAATTGGAGATCTAAGAACTTCGTGGCTATCTAAAGATTATTATTTAAAAAAAAGAAGACGAAGGGGAAAACTAATGTAGGGTTAGGTTAATTACAGAAAATCAAAGTTAAAAAAGAAAAATTAGGTTCTCTCATGCTATTATCATCTCCTTCTACTTCTTTTTTTTTTTCTCTGGGGGCTAAAAAAAAAAAAAAAGGAAGCAAACTCAGCTTTCTCTCTCTTTGTTTTTTTCTTCTTCGTGCATTGTTAATTTTGTGGATGGAATCCGAGCGACGGACTCTGATCGATGCGCGATATGTGTTTTCTTTTTCTTAATTATGAAATGGTTTGTTGTTATTTTTTATTATGATATGATATTATCAAAGTGATGCGTGCCGTAGGGTGTGCAGTACGCGTTGCCGAAAGTTGTATTCGAAAGACAAGGAGGGTCAGGGTGGGCCGCCGTCGGTGCCAGTTGTGTGGGGTTATCACGGAGCGTGAATCAGTCGTGTGTTCTAATCGCGTCTGGGTTTTACAACCACTGCCTTCACTAATCAATGTTTAGCCTTTTCTTAATTATCTTTGTTTTATTTTATTCTCATCTCTTTTTTGTCCTCCTTTGTCCTTTTTTTCATTAATGCCTAATTCCCCCTGAAGTCCTAAAAAAGTTTAATTAGATCCAAATTATTTTTTAATTCGATTTAGCAACATATATTCTAATTCTAAGGCTGATTTAGCCCATTGTTGACTTCATAGAGCTGTGAATAACACATTCCCAAAAAATACGTGGAAATTGATAATTTATTTAATCAAACTATAAAATTTAAAATATTAAAATTTATATGTTTTCTTCCCTCAAAACTCATTTTTTTTATGATGACGATCATTTTTCAATTATTATTCTTTTTATTTCAATTAATGTCATCTTTTTTTTCAGCTTTGTATTATAGATCATTTGCAATTCTATTTCTTAATAGCATATTTTCGTTCTATTTTAAATTACAATATATGACTATTTATGGCATGTTCGTTTTTTGAAATTGATAATCTTATTCTATTTACTTACCTATTTGAATTTTTTTATTTAAGTTTCAGACTTTTGGATTCGTCTTTATTTTGATTGGTAAATTCTATAAAATAAATAAACAAATAAATTTTTGAGATGAAATGCTTGGACCATTTTCCATGTTCTTTCCATTCAAGGTACTATGATAAACAAGGATTTTTTTTATTTATTTTTTTTTATTTGGAGGAAAAAAATTCAAAATTTTGATGATAAATAACAATGTGAGGTTTTATATTTTTAAAGATAAATTTCTTTTTACTCTTTTATAAAACTATGACAAACTCAATTTCATTCTATTGTTAAATTTTTAGATTCATTCGTTAAAGAATTTATAGTTTTTCTTTAAAGGTTGTGTTAGGGGTTTAAATTTTGATTATTTGTTTAATTTTATTAAGAGATTATAATGATTAAAAATCATCACATAAGATATTATGTTAATTTCCCTAAGATTAAATTTTGTATATAACATTTTAAATCCTTTGTTGAAAATTAAATTATTCTTTTATCATATGTGAATCGCTCTAATTATGTTATCTCTATAATACAATAACTTAATTTAAAAAGAAATATTAAAATTAGTTTTATAAATGACCTAAGTCATATTGATTATTCAATTTTTTATTTTGATTTAGTGCAAAATGATTTTCATCTCGATCAAATTAATAGTAGGCATTTTATTCCAATAATAATTTTAATATTTATTTTACTTGCATAAATTGTTTCTTTTTTTATATTATTATTATTGTTATCATTGAAGCCTTCTGGGGTATGTCCACATAAATGGAGGAGAAAATGAATGGTAATGGCGAATTAAATTTGATGTTAGGCTGTGAGATTTATTAAATAAAGTTGAGTTCACACAAATCTTTCATTGAGTTTATATAAATTATTTGCATAGATTAGAGAGGCAAGGGGAATGATCTTTTTTAAAAAAAATGTACTGACTATAGGATATGCACAATGGACTATATTAAGCTAATTAAGTAATATCAGTGATTAATTTAGAAAAAATAGTTAATTTAAATTTAAATAGTTATTTTAAAAAAGTTTAGGGAGTAAATTGCGCTTGTAGGAAATGCGTATCTTAATGTTTAAGCATGTCTTGACAAGCACCCAATCTTCCGAACTGAACATGTATCTAAGAAAGTCTTCTATTACAAAACGCTGACGTCTACTACCAATTGGTGGATTTCTGACAGGGGTTTGTACAGGAATGTCTATTTACTAACACCAAATTATAATTTTATGTTAATCAATCTTTTTTTAAAAAAATTTATTTTCCACACATTTTTTTAACATACGTTCCAACCTACTTACTTTAAGAGTTTCATCAAATCTCAAAGAATAGAAATAAATATGAGAAAAAA
>CATIWR010400207.1:0-18015 GCA_949677035.1 Omphalea diandra
TTTTTATTCCAATGTAAAAAGGCAAAAAAACTGGGGCAAGCTTAGTGAGATGGGCATTAACATAGTGAAAATGTTATATGTTTATCAAAATTAATTTTTGACAAGATAAATTTAAAGATATTTCTTCAGCAGTACATGTGATTTTTTTAAAAAAAATACAGTAATATGTGTAATTTAAACCTTATTTTGTTAAGATAAAACCTTTTTTTTTTTTTACAAATGTATATGTATATTTAAACAAATTTTAGGTTACAAAAAGAAAATTAATATTAATCTACATGTTGAGCCCATTTTGCAGTTGTTTTATATGTTGTTTTCCTGCTAAAATTCTGCAATTTTGAGAGCTATTGTGACTCCAATCTAAGAGATTACTTTTTTTTTTTTTTTTTAAAGAATCTAAGTGTTTACTTGATGTATATTAACAATGTATTTTTGGAATAAGTTTGGCCATGTTTAGACCTGTTTAAACTCCACTATTTTAAATTATGAACTATAAAATATGAGTTACTTAATTCTAAAATTAAATGTGTTATAATTAATCTAATAATAAATATAAAAATTAAATATTTTATAATCACTTTAATATTATTATCATCAATATATGATAATATAAAATTTAAATTTTTAAAATTAAAAAAATAATACAATTATCATAAAAAATTTTCAAAATGATAACGTATCAAGCAAAAAGAGTTAATTTTTTTATAATTTCAATTAATTTTAAAACTAATAATTGAAAATGTTTTTTCTAATTTTTTATTTTTATTTTTTACTTAAATTTATTTTCTATATGGTGTTCATATTAGTATATGGAGCCTACTTGAGAGTCTAATTTTGATCATTATAGTGCTATTGGTAGAAATTTGATTAAAATTAGATAAAACTCATGCCTGTTTAGTAAATTTTGTTATAAAAATTATATATATATTTTTTACTAATAGATAACATGAACTTATTGCAAAAATTTTAAGAGGTTCATTTAGATTAAATATTAGAATCAAAATCAAAATTGAAAAGGAAATTGAGTGGAATAGGAAAGAAAATCTTTATTTTTTATGGGTATTTGGTTCGTTAGAGAAACTATATAGTTGATATTCTTACCTGTTTTTATAATGTTAAATCAATAAGTAAATATAAAATTTGTACACTATTATATACTAAAATAAATGTATTATAATTGAGAATAAAATTGTTATATTATTTTAATTTTAAATTAAAATTTTTATTATTATATCATCATTTAGAATTTTAATTTTATATTATTAATTCATTTATATATTTAATTTTGAAAAAGCAACAATATTTGATCTGATTCACAGACTAAATCAAATTGAATTGAGTTTTGCTTGACTCCTTGATTTATTTGATTGATCCTATTTAAAATAAATAAATTTATTTAAAAATAAAATGATAATTTTTATTTTTTAGAAAGCTAAAATTAGGAGTGATTCGATTTAACATGAAATTCAAAAAATGATTTTTTTATTTTTTATTTTTTTTGCATCTTGGTAATACTCCAACCATTCACGTTTGCCTTGATTCTTATGGGGTGATAATCTCATTTTCGAGAAAAGAGAGAGGAAATAAATAATTTCTTTATTAGAATATTATTTCAAATTTTGATGCATTTTTTAAGTGAATCAATCAATAAAGAATAAAATTTCTTATTTTGATTTTAATTCTAAAATAATGTTTTGGTAAATCAAATCGTCTTTAGTGGTTCACAGGAAAATAAAAATTAAGAGTACATAGTTTACTCTCGTAGTGAATTTGCTCACATCTGATAAATATTTTAATCTTAAAACTAGCTAACTAGACCATAAGCTAAATGATGTTACTCTAGCTAATGTAATTGTGATAATGCATAACTAAAATAAGAAAAAAAAAACAAGTTTGGATCAGTAGTGATGTTAAAGTTGTTTTTAAACCATAAGCTTGTAAATTAACAATCAATTAAATGCCTAATTATATATTAAAAAAAAGTAAGAAGAAAAACGAAAGATATATACAAAACAAGCTACAGATCCCACAATGAAAAGAAAAAAAATGGAACAGAAAGATTCTATTTACATCTATGAAAACTTCTTGATCATCGTCATTCAGGAATGCTCGGCAGATTAGGCCTCCATGGCGACCGTGGATAGGTCTCATACCCAACGCCCAAGTTCAATAACTGGGCCAAATCATCTTGTGCTGATAGTTCTTTCATGTCAACCCCACCCAACAACTCTTCTAGCTGTCTCTTTGTAATCTTGATCTTTATCTCTGTACTTAATGTGGTCGACGATGGTACTAACCCATTGTCATGATTCTCAAGAATCACCCGTTCTTCTACCTTGAAGCCCTTTTCTTGCCTTTCATGTCTTGTATTTCTGCTAGTGAAAACCTGGTCCCAGTCGTCGCCGCCCCATTGCATGGAGGATTCATGTCGCAGACAATTTCCCATCTCTTTTCTGCTTTTTGGGTTGGATAGATAGAGCAAGGTTTGGATATCAAGAGTTGATACACACACACACATATATATATATAAAGGAAATGGAGACCAGTAGAGAGGAGAGATGCAATTGGGGTAATTTGACCTCGTCATCATTGGTTTTGCCTTTTCAACAATAGTTCATCGTCCAGGTTTCTAATGTGTTCTCTGTTTCCCGACCTTTTTTTTTTAATTTGGGAGCATAGCTTTATCGTGATCAATGAATATTCTAACTAATTAAATTTTGTTTCAATTGTTTTCCTATTCTATTAGAGATTTTATATTTATTCAAATTAATTAAAATTAACTTTATTTTTTAATTAATGAAATAAAAAAATTTATTTTTCTTGATAAACTTAAAAAAATAAAGAATTATTTGTGATTATAAATTTTTATCATATCATTTTTAACCTATGCATATATTTTATCTCTCTCTCTCATATGTATTTCAGTATAATATAGGTTTGGATATAGATAGATATACATATAAGGAGCATGCATGCAAATATATATAAAGCTTGTAAATCAGAAGGGGCAAATGTGTTTAGTTGGATGGATTTGGATCGTTTTATAAGTTTAATTTGAGTTATATCTTTTTAAACAGATTAAGTTAGATTATTTCAAGTTATAAGTGGGTAGAACTGGATCATCTCGAGTTAAAAGTGCATAAAAAATTTTACTAGATCCTTTTGAGTTATTTTCAGATTTTATATTGAGTAGAATCAAATCACTTATCATAATTTTAATATTTAAAATAAAAAATAAAAAATTTAAATATTTTTAATAATTTAAATTGGGTCAAATTTTGGCCATTTCCTATCAGATTATACTCGGATCAACAAGTTAGAATGACTTAAATTCAAATTTAACCTTAAAATTTTGAATCAGTTTAGTTTTCCTTTAATTTCAAATTAAATTGAATTTTTCTATGAAATTAGATTAAATTTTAATAAAAAAAACTGCCAACTCTAATTAAAATCCCTGAATGCATAATAATAATAATAATAATAATAATAATAATAACAACAACAATAAAAATCATATGATATGGTGGGTTGTAATTACAACAAAGCTATGTGATAAAGGCAAGAAACTGCCAACAAGTAATTTATTACTCGAGTTCTTCTAGTAATATATAAATATTGTGAATCATTTAATGATATTATGTTTTTGCTGGCACATTATTCTTTTAAAGAAAGAGGATGTTAAGAATTTAAATTCCTGAATTTTTGTGTCAACCACCAAATAAATACTTTACCACTAATTTAATTATGCAAGGAGAAATTACTTTTTATTATTATTATTTTTTGTCAACAACCAATCGCCGCAGCCGATACAGTTAATGCTTGACTGAATGTGAATATTGGAAATTCATGAGCAAGAAAGGAGAACCTACCCAGAAATCTCAGTCTTTTTCTAAGTCATGCCATCACAAACTTGAAGTAGCTTAATTTTGATTGTTTCTTCGGTCGGAATGAAATATGATAGGAATGAAATACCTGTTCCACAAAATATATTCTTATGAAATGAAATAGTTATTTTTAGCTTAATTTGACAACGAAAAATCTGCATGGAGAATGTTGGCTTTTTGTTTTTTTGTTTTTTTTTAATTAGGAGCCCGTGCTTTTAAGACAATAATATATGTATATTCGTATCATGTTCATGCATGCTCCAAATATTTTATCTGATTATGAAAAAATTGACATTTATTCTCTTTGATTGGTTGATTAATCGATCAGTAAAGTGTTTCACACATTTCATTTTTTTAGTATTTATTCTATAAAGCACGAGACCAAGACTTCAACTTTTACAACTCATTCTTTTTGAAACAAGTTTTAATATATAAAAAAATGACATTGAAAATAGCATATTAAAGCAGTAAGGTATCCTTCAAATTTAAGAGTTTTTTCTTTTTTTTTGGTAAATCACCAAATTAAGGGGTTCAATTTTAACAACAAAAAATATAAATTTTAGATTTTAAGTGTGAGATAATCCTTTTTAGAGCAATTATTTAAAGGAAATGGTTTCAAGTACTTTAATCTTTTCCAATGGTTTTGACTTTAAAAAGTTTGGTTCTATTGAAACAATGCAAGTATTTGCACGTTCAATGGAAATAAAACAACAAATTTTTGCTCAACGAAAAGCAAGTATACCCAATTTTTATTTTTATTGTTTTGTGTTCGAATTTATTGAAAAATTATAATAGAGCATAGATGAGTATGTTTGAACTGATCTAAGAAAGAGATATATTAAGCAAAATTTAAAATTTTTTAATTATGTTAAAAATAAAAAATAAATAATTTTCAAGTGTTTGTGTTACAAATAAAAAAATTTATATTTTAAATGAAAAATAAATAATATAAATTTCAAATAGCAACGAGATAGGTGCACATTTGGATTAAGGGTGGTAAATGGATGACTCAATGTAAATAGATCTTCTCCGGTATGTTGGGATTTCATCAATTTTGAGTTAAATTTTTTTACATTGCAGTGGAATTAGGTCATCAAAATAAGGTGTACAAATAAATTTAAATTAAGAAAAAGTACAAAATTCTATATTGTGATTTTATTTTTTAGCAAATATGGTCATGCAATTTATTTATTAGCAAAATTCTACCCTGTAGTATAATGTTGTTTATAAAATGGTACTGATCCATAACTCTGTTACATCCATCTGATTTGATATTAGATTCTATATATTATTTCAACTAATTATGTATCTAAAGTTTGGGCATAAAATTTTTTTATTCTAAATACAAAATTTATTCATTTTTTGGTTTATTTTATATATATATATATATATATATATATATTTTAACAAATTCTATAGTAATAGAAATAATTTTTTTTTTAATATATATATATATATATATATATATATATATATATATATATATATATATAAAGTACAAAAAAATGAATAAATTTTATATTTAGAGTGAAAAAATTATGTATCTATATATGATTAGTTAAAATAATGTATAAAATTTAATATCAAGTCAGATGGATAGAACAAAACGGATGTGATACCACTTTATAAATGATATTATCCCACATGATAGAGTTTTGTTAATAAACAAACCACAAGACCATATTTATTAAAAATAAATTTATTAAAAAAACAAACCACAAGACCATATTTATTAAGACCATATATATATATATACACACTTAAATTGAAAACAAAAGAAATGTAGTAGTCTGCATGAGAAAGGCTCCTCGAAAGAACATGTGGAAACAAACATGAGCTAACTTAATTTGACAAAGAAAACGAAGGTAGCCTGCAGACAGATTGCACGTGGAGATGCAATGCTTTTATTTTGTTAATTAGATTGTATGGATTACCCACTTGCAATACAAATACAATATTTTTGTATTGCATGGATTATCTTGTCAATTAGAACATGTTTTTAATGTTTGTTTGAAGTCACATGGTCTTCTCAAATTTTCAGTCATTATAATTTATAATCATTCTACTTTCTCTTTTTTAAAGACGATAAACCATTCTTTAATTTGACGGGATTCAAACAATAAAAATAATTGATTAATTGAAATTTTTAAAATTTATTGATAGTCGGATCGAGTTGAGATATATATATATATATATGATTGATTTAAATTTTTAAAATTTCAATCTAATGATATTTGAACTATTCAAAAATTTTATAACAATAACATTATAAATTATGACCACTTGTATATATTTCATTAATTTTATATTTATTCGATACGAGATTATCAAATACATGTAGTTATAAACCTTTCTCCATCTTGCATTGATAGACTATGCAGTTATAGTTCGTTGAAGAAGTCCAATTTACAATGTATATTATAGTATGTTTTTCTCTTTATCGGACACATGAGTCTCTTACAAGTTACTACTGCTGTAGGATGATAAGTAGTGACTTGGTCCTTTGGGCCAACCACTTTGGGAACACGAAAGTGAATTAGCGACCTTTTTAGTTAACGTGGTCATCTCAAATTGACTTAGCAAACAAATCTCTTCTTTGTTTTGGGCTGAATTAATTAATTAATTAATTAATTTGTCTGATTGAATTAGTAATATATAGAGTATGAGTAGTGTTTCAAATTTGAACCAACATGATAGATCATCCAGGTTTGATATGACCTGCTGCTGCATGATCCGTTTATTTATGCCCATTATTCACTTTACACTTTAGTGGTTGAATGAAAATGACTTGTGCACATGGCATGTTCAAATATTGCTCATTGCCAAAGCTGCTTAGTGGTTTGCATTCTGGCAATTCCGCCCAGTTAACTTTCATTTCATTATCAAAATCACATTGGATAGAAAGCAAAATTAAAGGCAACACTATATTATACTTGTTATTTATGTTATTACATTATAGTGCCGTTATTAATAATTTATTATTGGATTAGATAAAAATTATTATTTACTATTGAATTAAATACAATTAAATATTATTAAATTAAATGAAATTATTATTCACTATTAAATTAAATCATGTTATTTTAAAAAATTTAAAGACTTAATTAAACTACTAAAACAATATCAGACTTAAAACATGTTAGGTATTATTATTGCGAAAATCTGATTTTGAAATAACTTTCAGAAATTATTGTTTTTCGTAAGTGATGAATTTTTTTTTATATGAATTGTGAATAAAAAGTTGATTTTGAAAGAATTTAATATATAATGAATTTTATACTAAAGTTATGAAATCAAAATTGAATCAATAAAAATTAAATAAAATAAACAAAAAAGAGTATATATATATATATATATACACATATAACATTGAACTTGAAGTCTAAAACCAAAATTGGTTTATATACAAAATGAACAATTGAAACATATAGAATCTTTCAAGTTGTAGCTACCTCCATTTCCCTTCACCTATGTATATATATTTCCCTATAAAATAAAACCACAAACATGTACAAAACAAGCTAAATATCCCACAAAGGAAAGAAAAATGGAGCAGAAAGATTCTTTTTAAATCTATGAAATCTTCTTGATCACTCAGGAATACTCTGCAGATTCGGCCTCCAGGACCGTGGATGTGTCTCATACCGATCGCCCACGTCCAACAACTGGGCCAAAACTTCTTGCACTGATAACTCTTTCATGTCAACCCTATCCAACAGCTCTTGCAGCTGCTTCTTCGTAATCTTGATCTTTATTTCTGTACTTGATGTGGTTGAAGATGTTAGTAAGCCTTTGTGATGATGATCACTAAGAAGCACTTCCTCTTCTGTCTTCACCATGCCTTTTTCTTGCCTTTCGTGTTTTGTGCTATTGCTAGAGGAAAACCGGTCCGGTGATGCCGGCCCCCAGTCGTCCCCGCCCCATGGCATGGAGGATTGATGCCGAAGACAGTTTCCCATTTCTTTTTTTTCGTTTTTTTTGGTTGGTGTTGTATATAGATGGATAAATAAATCAAGGTTTGGAGATGGAGAGGTGGCGGATTATATATATATATTTTAAGAAAAAGAGACAAAAGGTGGAAGGGAGAGAGAGAGTCAAACCTAATTTTATTGGCACGTAGGCTAACCTCACATAGATCTAAGATAAATATGATTGATCATATTTAAAAAATTTTAAATTATTAAATATAATTATAATAATTAAAGTTATGTTGAATTGTTTGTATTCTAAAAGTTTAAAATTTTAATTATTTAATTTGAGATAAATAATTTAAATTTATAAATATGGGCAATTATATTAATTTAAATAGGAAAAGCTGTAAGATAAAATGGTGTTGACCTCTTTAAGATCGTCATCATTCACCAATTTTTCTGATATGGCTTTCCAACTAGAATTGCATGTTGACGTGCAATCTGTGATGACTAAACTGTTATATCGGCTATGCGCCTGTACATGGCCGGCTAAGCCTCTTTGTTCGTGGTTGCGACTTCTCATCCGCCATCGGATCTGACCCAAACGGCTAAAGTACTTGTACTGCCACCGGTCAGTCAAGTAGCCATTTGAACAACGGTCCAAAAGCCGCCGAGCTAGTTAGGCGCAAAAAAGGATAAGCCAGTTGCCACCAGCCTAGAGGGCCCCACAAGTGTGAACGCGTCTCCAAACAGAATCATTCACTATAAAGCAAGTGTGAACGCAATTAGGGAAAAGAATCTATCAATCAATTGTTTGAGGATTTTCTCTTTTTTCTGTTTAAAGCTCCATTGGCACAAAAAGTTTTTGTTATTTTTTGCTCTACATTAAATTATTAAATATAGTAATAATTTTATATAAATAATTTTATTTTTTATTTTAATCCATTTAAAATAATACTAATTAATGAAAATCTTTTTTGAAAAGAAATAATTAATGAAAGTTAATAGTTATTTGTTCACTTTGTTTCATGTAAATTTTATTTAAGGTTAACTCTTTTATTGTTCATTTTGTCTCGGTATATTTTTGTTAATTTATGTCTTTTAAGCTAAAAAAGATGAAAGAATGATAGAGAATAAAAAAAAATATTTCTGATGCTCTATTAAAATTAATATAAATACAATAAAATTATATATCATAAGAAATGAATAAATACTATTAATATAAAATATTACAATTGACTGTTATTTTTATAATATTTTATTTTTTTATCTTTTTAATTATTATATTTTTATTATTACTTTTGTAATTAGGTAGATTATATTTTTTTAATTATTGATAATTATAATATAATATAGTATTTTCACGTGTGGGTAGGCACACGATAGCTGATTTTAGTCAGTTTCCGTTACACACGTTATGATTAGCATCGTCATTACAAACTCAATTACAGCAAATGTCATACAACCAGTTTTGATTCCCTCCACACTAACACATCTATCCTTCTTCTCTTCTGCCTTTCATATTCAACGATGGCTATAACCAACTTTTTATATATCGACATTCAATTTGGGATCTTCCATCATATATATTATTTTATTTATCGTCTTTAGAGTTTTATGAAAGTTATTATTTGTTGGTTAATTGAGCTTTTTGCCCAATAATTTCAGTACTATTGAATTAAAAATTTATTATCATTTCTAAAGCTACAATTGATTTTGTTTTTAAACATGCCAATTCTTCATATGTATATATAAGCATCAATCGGTTGAGAAATTAACCTGTAAAATAAGCTTTAAGTTGACCTCCTAATCCTTGATAAGGACCATTTGGGTGCTGAGGACCAAAACCCTAAAATTATTGGCAGCTACTGTTTACTTACTGACTGCACTATTTTTCTTTGTTAAACACTATGCCAACTGCCTTCAAAACTTAACCAAACACTTGTTTTAAGATAGCCATTGAATTTATTTTCACTGTTACTTTCTTAGATTGATGCTACTTAACGCATTATTAGCAATCTAACAAACTCTATAATACTTATAACTTTTTGATTTAGTGATACTGAATTATTTTTAGGACTTTGAAATTTCAAATTCAAATCTCAGTAAAAAATGAATTTATTTATTAAATAAAAAACTCCCTAATTATATCATATGTTAGAGGAAATGATCAGCCTTGATCTTATGATTTAAGGTAATAGACCTAACCGCATAATAATATTTTGAAAATCAAATAGAATTGGTTAACCGAATCAATTATATTATAAATTAAATTATGGATCGATTTAATTAATTTTGAATTGATTTTTAAAATGATATTTTTATTTTTAATTATTATAAATATATTTTTATTTTAAATTTTTATTTTTAGTGTTATTTTTAATGGTATTTTTAAATTTTTTATTGTTAACTTATTTAAATCAAACCAATTAAATTGATTGATTTGAAAATCAACCAATTGACTAGTCGGCAGGATTTTAAAATCACAGGTATAAGTATACACTTGACATCAAATAAGCTTTCTACTATAATAAGTCAATTAAAAAAATTCTCCTAAAAGCGGTAGCCTCCTTTCTTGTGGATGGTTGGTTGGTGGGTGGGTCTAAGTTGAGACAACACAATAGTATTATCCGCTCTAAACCAACAACCTTCAAAACTGAACCGCTCATCCACAACCACAGCACAACCCTACAAAAATACCCATGCTAATGGTCCAATATCTAAACCCACCAAAACTTTCGATGCTTAGCTCTGACCTGACGTCCGTATCCACCTATTCCTACTTTGTGGGCTCTTTACACGTGGCATGCCATGTTCTATATGCCGCCAGTGAAATCTACCTTTTTGATGCATCAAGTTCATGTGCAGAGCCCTGTGCCCTTGTTCTAATATCATGTGTATGCAGAGAGATGGTCGAGGAACAATGCAATATTTTGTGTGTGGTAATATATAAAAATGATTTCCGCAAACTTGAAAGTTGTTGCATTCAATTCATGGTTTATATCGGCTTACAAGTTTTTGTTTAGTTTCGATTATATTGCATCAAATTGTGTGTCGATCCTCTAATTTTTAGTCTCTGGCTGTTGGTTGGCTAATAATATGAAAGAAATTTAGAGAGATTGAGCGAAGAAAGGAGAAAGAATTGTAAAAATTACTAAATTTCGACTGCGTCCTATTATTAATGAATTGTTATTTAATGTTATTGAGATTATCTTTGAAAATAATCTCAACATCATTAAAATGATTTTTTCAAAATTATAAGATTTCCAATTTAAAGTTTAATTAAAAAATATCTATTAATACCTTAACTTTTCCAACTAAGACTCATTTGAAGCAAAAATATTGAATTGTGGTTTAATATATATATTGAGTGAAATATGTTTTTTATTATTATATAAAATTCAATATTCTGTCAATATAATTGTATTTCTATAAAAGAATATCATCACTTTTCGAATCAGATTCAACATATTTGATACCAGTATAATTTGATATGGATTATAAACTTTAATTTTTTGTATATATTGATAATTTTACATGTAATTTTCATAAATAAAAATTATTTTTTTTCATCTAACAAAAATTTGACATATGTAAATAAGGGAAGAGTTAAACATCTCTCTCTTTTTTTTAATGTCTGGCTGCCTTAGGGGAACTCATAAGTTTAAATTAATTTTCTGACTAATTTAATTAAAGGCGATAAAATGGATCGGATCTGATGGATTTCAAGTTAATTTTGAGATTAATTATTTTACATTTAATTTATTTTGAATTATATATTTTTTTAATGAACTTGAGTCAATATTTTGAATTACAAGTTAGATTAAGTTATTTTGAGTTACAAGTCAAGTCATTAAATCAAGATGTTGACAAAAATTTAGATTATTTTTGAACTTCAAATGTCAAATTGAGTCATTTTAATTTTTCAAATAAATAAAAATATATTTATTTTAATTTTAAAATAAAATTTTAATTATTTTAAATAATTTTAAAAAATTAATTCAATTGACTCATGAATTGATTGAAGTCCAATCAATTTAAATTTTCGGATCAATTTAAAAAATCAAGTAAATAAATTATCATCTCTAAGGTCAATTTAATTGGATTGGCCTGGTTAATTTTACTCAATTGGATTGATCAATCTATCACCCCATCATAAACTTGTTGCATAATATTCTAAATTTGTATTTCATCAGGAAATTAAAGGCACACATTTTATCGAAAGAAGGATGTTTTTGCCTACATCACTTTCATTGTGGCCTAACTTTAGAATTAAAACTTAAATTTAATCAATGAGTCATACAAGTAAAATTTTTGCAGCTACGCTTCATTTTCTTGCTTCTTTAGATTTGATTAGGTGGTGAGTCATGTAATAGTTAATTAATTAACCTACAAAACCATATTTAATACTAATCTTTCAGTTGGACATAGACATGGTACCTCTTTAGAGATTTTCTTGGTTTGACCCAAAAAACTGATTTATTTTAGCAATAATTTCTCTACACAAATTTCTTGGTATGTGTCATTTTCTTGGAGCAGCTATTACTTCATTTAGACCCCGAAAATGTCTAATGTGAAGATACATAGAAATGATTTAGTTGAAGTCTTTTGACATTATTATCATGAAATTTTAATTTTATTTGTTAAATTATCAAATTTTTATGTTTTGAAACTATTTGTATTTTTTCACGAAAATAATTTATATTTTTGATAAAATTTTTAATATTAATTCTTTTCAAAATCAATTTTTTTTCATAAAATTAATATTGAAAAATCTGTAATCAATTTTCTTCTAATTTTTCTTCAAAATCGGCTATTATAATAAGAGTAATTTTATTATACAGGATAATTGAGAGAGTCAAATTGTTCATCGACCATTTTTTTTTTTTTGTTTATAGGGCGTTTCGCACTTCATAAATTTATAATTTTTTATGTAATTATATACTTTTTTTTATACAAATGTCATTAATTAAGAAAGAAAAGCCTTACAATATTTATACTTTTTTTTATTGAAATTGATAACATTATATTTTTGGCTTAATATTATAAAAATGACATAAATATCTCAAATCACTGTTTGAAATCTTTTCCGCATAGCTATATAACTCTTAAAGTGATTCGATATCTCTACATTTTTTTTAAAAAAAGTATCTTGTAAAAAATAATATAACATCATCTCATAACAAATAACCAATTGCAATTTGAAATCGATGAACACCAACTTTCACAAAATAATATAAAAATAAATAAAAAATAGAAATTTCACAAAATTAAAAACAATATAAAAGAAAACGCTCCACATATTGAGAAATTAAAAAAAACAAAACAAATAAATCTTACCAAAGGAGAAATAACAACAACAAAAATATATCACTCAAATTGATATAATATATTTCATTTATTAAAAATAATATGCAAAAGAAAATAAAATATAAAAGAGATTTGGAAAAGAAAGCTTTGGAGAGAGAGAGAGAGAGAGAAAGAAAGAGAGAGAGAAATTATAAAAAAGAGGTTAACAGTATGTTTATTAGTAGAAAATTAAAATTATTTTCTCAAAAGCTGTTATAAGAAATTAAAAAATAGATTATTATGTTCAAATATAATAATTTTTAAATAAAAATTTGAAAATAAGTTAAAAACTATAGTATTTGAAAAACATTTTCAATTTGTTTTATATTGTTTTCTTTATTATGAATTAAATGAAAAATATAAAATTTTCCACACTTTTAACATTATGGGCCAACTTCAAATCCCACCTTATAATTATTTTTCATTCTTTGGCTAGCATTTCCACAATTTGAATATTGCGGTTCAGTTTAGCCCAATTTTGACAAAATTATATATATCATATCTCTTTTATTCTTGTTATGATATCTATTTTTTATTTTTTAAAAAGTTTATTCAGATAAATAATTAGAAAGAAATTATTAATTTTAAAGAGAAAATGAGTAAGAGAATGATAACATGAAATAAAATACCATAGATGAAATATATTTTCTAATTCTCAAAATGAAAAACAATTTTATTAAATAAACATATTTTTTAAATGAAAAACTATTTTCATAGAAAATATTTTTAAGAAACTTAAAATTAAAAATTATTTTCTCTTAAAAATATTTTCTGCAATTAAATGCACTCTCAGGTATTTTGAGGCCAAGAGAGATATTAAAAAATTAATATATATTATTAATTTTAAACTTAAATTTTATTGACAATGAGTATGTCATTTATTAAGTTATCCATTTATTAAGTAAGTGATTAAGATTTTTTTTTAAAAAAAAACATAAATAGATATGCAATTTTTATTTGATTTGAAATTTTGATTCAAATTTATCGAAAAAGAAATCTTATTTGCTCTGACTCAGAGGTACAAAAATTCATAATTACTCGATCTCAACAATTCTTACTTGATCCAACCTATGGACCAATTTCAATTGATTGGATATCAATTTAATTAAAAATGATATAAGTTAATATCAGTGTAGGCCATTTTTGTATTATTCGAACAAAATTCATTTTCTTTTTACGATACAAAATTTAGAAGATGAAAAAAGAAAAGGAAAAAAACAAAACAATTATAATTAAGATGGGAAGTTATCAAAACAAATAAAAATGTAAACAAAAGTTTTCTATCAAAACTCATTTAATGTATTTTCCATCAAAAATTCACTTAAGTTTTCTATCAAAACTCATTTAATGTATTTTCCATCAAAAATTCACTTAGGAAGAGTATATTATTATTAAATTTGATATTAGAATAATTAAATTTTTTTTTTACCATTTTATGTCATTTCAAAAATATAATAAATTTTTGTTAGATATATAATGAATTTATTTTATCACAACTCATTTATTGTATTATCACAACTTTTAGTTTAAAAAGTTTATTATTATTAAAAAATTTTGATATTAATTTTATTAAATTTTATTTCCTTTAAAATAAATAAATTAATAAATATATAATATTTTCTGCAATAACTAATAACTCAAAAATAATTAAAATTTTACGTGTAAAATGCCCCGATTCAATTCTAATTATATATATTTAATTTAACATATATGAGAATATAATCAGTCAACTAGTCTTGCCAGTTTATTTTCCTGTGCAAAGTCTCCAAGTAATGTACATTTTAATTCCAATATATACTGAAAGGGCCTTGAATTTGATCATAATAAGTGGAAAACTTATTCCCACTTAGCATACATTTGTAGATTTGTAGTCAACTTTAGTGTGAGTGGACAATATTAATGAAATCAGAATCTATGTTCAGATTCTTCCAACTCCTAACCAACTTTTAGGCTAATTAGCAGCCACCAATCAATCAAATATCCAAGAGGGTGAAATTCAAAAGTTTATAGGCAAATGCACAATTCCATGATTCCTTTTTCATTTTAGATTCAAAATTAATTAATTTCATGGGTTATGCTTAATTCAAAGTTTGAATATGATGCTCAATTTAGTATTTTGGTTGATCTTAGCTGCATCAAATTGGATCCTATAAAATAAATTTTAAACATATCAAGAACACATATTTAGGTATTTAATTATTATTATAAAAAGGCTTCTTTAGGTTTGCCTCTTTATCATGAATTGACCTAATTGGTTGTTTATATTATGTCAAATAGCAGTAAATCAAATATGCAAAAGGGTGAATTCAAAAGTTTATAGGCGATTGCCATTAATTGATTAGTAGCTCGACATCATGATTTATTTTTCAGTTTAGATTTCAAATTAATTAATTTCAAGTTTTTAACTTAATTCAAAGTTTGAAGATGCTGCTCAATTAATATTTTTTAGTTTATCCTAGATGCATCAAATTGGATCCTAGAAAATAACTTTTAAACATATAAAGAACACATTATTAGGAATTTATTATGAAAAAATTATAAATTGTGCCCTCTTCTTCGTCATTAATTCAGAAACTCAAGTATTTATCTTCCTTATTCTCTATGAATAATATACTGGAAATCCTTATTCTTTAAGATTCTTTGTTTCTATTTCTCAATCGCTTGTACCTCATTCCAACTTATTTATGACCATCATCCTCTATTTGATTGTCAAGAAAATATACAAAATCAATTTTTTCATTTTCGTAGGAATCAAATACAAAGCTAGGGTCCTTATAAAAAATCTATATAAAAAAGAGAAAGAAGAGTTATTAGGTTGAGGGTATTGTGTTGGAATTTTTTTGTGTGAGCTAATATTAATTATATATTATTTTAATTATTTATAAAATGGACTGAATAATATAGTTTATAATTAGTGGATAAGTCCAATTAAAATAGTGATCAAATGAGTTATGAGCTTGTGACACCTTTAGTGCGCCGATATGAAAGACGGTCAGTGTAGGACTATTTTAACATGGACCTGTGATGGGTAGGCCTGTTAAAATCTATTATAAATAGGGTAAGTCTCCTCACTTGCCTTGATACCTTAACCCTAGTTGTTACGCCCATTGTAGTCGTCTTATGAGAAGGTCAAGGAGAGGAAGATTTAGCTTTTATTTTCAATTTTTCTGACCTACCATCTTAGTGTTCAATTTCAAAGCAATTTGAGATTCAACGCGCAAATAGATACGCAATTTGTTTTCGCATAACTATTTTAACTGGTGTTCTAATTTATGTACTAGATTTTAAATTTTTATGTAGTATCAGAGTTTTGAGATTGTATATAATTTAGAACCTTAAATATTTTGTATTGTTAACAAAAAAAAAAGGTATTATTTTGATAATCGATGTTGTTGCATCGCTTTGCTATATATTTAATTTGCCCTTATTGTCTCAAGCTGTTCTTTTAGCTCGGACGGTTGGTGAGGTGCACAAAGTATAATAGGTCATGGGTTTGAACCTGTGCTGGCCATTATTTTTTTCTCCTTTTTCCCTTTTTTTTTTTTTTTCTCTCTCCTTCTTTTCTTTCTTTCTTCAAACCGCTGAGATCCCATACACCATTTCTCTTCTCTCTTTCCCTTCACCGAATCCATCCTCATTAGCTCCTCCGCCACTGCCACTGCCACTACCACCTCCTCCACCTCCGCCTCCGCAAAAGTTGTCGACAGAATCGTTAAGCTCGCAGCGATCAGTCCTGAAGGCAATAAGTGGGAATCATCGGCCTCATCGATCCTGTTTCCCACCGACTGGACGAAATCAATGCATGCTCTGCAGAGTGCGAAGTGAGTGTCGCGTAGGTGTGGCTGGAGAAGCTGCCACTGAGATCTTGTGATAAAGAGTATGAGGTTGTTGTCGTCCTTGAGCCCAAACCATGGGATGTCCTTGAAACAAAAAAAAAAAAGGAAAATGGTGTGATTAAAGTGATTGTTACGGTGATTGTTCCAATTTTATGTTGATTGAATTCTTGGCACTAATACTATGGTTGATTTGTTGATTGTTTTCTTTGATCTATTCGGCCAGTCCTTTGTTCGATTCAACATCGACAATGGGTGTCCTTGCCGATTCTATGACAAAACAAAAAGAGAGAGAGGGGGGGGGGGGGGGAAGAAGGATGTGTGCTGTGGGTCTCGACCACAGGATTCTAACCCTAGCACTCAACTAACTCGGTCGAATGTTTTATCTTTTATTTTTTTATGCGAACAAATATTTAGATAGACATGTTTATATTCATGATTCTTCATGGTATATTTTAATTTTATTTCAATAATTATTATAATATATATTAATATTTAAGTGGTTTATATACAATTAATTGTTAGTCTATTATTTAGTGATATTAATTTTGTAATAAAATAAATAAATAGATAATAAATATTTATTTTGCACATATATGAGAAAATAATCATGTGTTTAAAATTAAGGTATATTTGTGTTTGGTACCTTGTAAATTTTTGAAATATATATATTTGTGTTTAGTATGTATTTTAATTGGGTTTTTATAAATCTCTAATTAAAAATAATTTTATGGGTCGATGTGGGTGTTACCGCCAAAGTGTGACATCCATTGAAATTCGTAGAGTTATTTTTAATTTTGTGAAGAGATAATTCCGAATTAATGTATATAATAATCTGCCCAAATGGGGTTATTAGATGCATTGATTTTGATAGTGCTTATTGAAATGAAACTATTCGTGCTTAGAGGTGCATTAGTCTAGACAGTCTGTCTGCCCAAAGGAGATAGATTTCTCGAAACTAGTGTGATCTCAATTGTGTGCTTCATAATTATAAATTTTATTGCATGTGCATGTTCTGCTCAAAGGGAAATATGCAGT